>KZ808404.1:190808-201811 GCA_000696205.2 Oncopeltus fasciatus | reverse complement strand
TTTTTAAAAAAAAAAAAAAAAAAAAAAAAAAAAAAAAAAAAAAAAAAAAAAATACTAATAAAAAGAAAAAAGAATCTCCAGCTTTAACAATTAGCATAGCTTTAGTTCTAAAATGTGATTTTATTTTGTATCAAAATAGCATAAATAAAAGCTCAGTTTTTCTAAATGATTTCTTTTTTTCTGATCCACACACAACTTGACCAAAACATTTATTGATAATGGCATAAATTTCAAAAATGAAATATTAACATATTTCATTGTATATAAAAAATTTCATGCTTTCTATACCTATTGATGAAATAATTAGAAAACTTGACTATTCTGCGAATTTTTTCAACTTTTTTATCTGAATAATTAAGGATTCTTAGGTATTGACATGTTGTAAACGCTAATTTTATAAATAATCTAAAAGGTTATTTTCACTACCAATATAGAACTATCATACCTTCTATTATCCGTCTTCATTGGTTTCTGCAAACCATCTTCTGTTGGCGAGCGCTTTCGGGCATTGTCCATCTTCTTGGCCGAATACATGTGTTTACTGTCACTGTCTGTATTCAATTGAATGTTGTTGAATACAGACAGTGACAGAGAACACATGTATTTGGCCACGAGGATAGATCATTTCCGAAGGCGCTCGGCAACAGAAGATGGTTAGCAGAAACCAATGAAGACGGATAATAAAAGGTATGATATCTCTAGATTTACTTTCTGTTGAAAAGAGGCAGCAAATATCACTGTGCTGAGATATATCACGAAGGCCACCAACTTCCAATATGTTTAACTTGTTTAGTATTCTGTCCATAGCAAAGGAAAACTTCATTGAGTTGTTTCTAGATTATGGAATCATTTGTAACGGAGATATTGACTTTTTTAAACTCAGTCTTTTCCCCTAACCCCCCCCCCCTCCATTTTGACTGTTTTCAGCCCTTAATAAACTCATTGACTTGTACCATCTACTAATTAGAGTCAATTAATTAGAGGACAACTGAAACAGGAGCATTTCATTTGGAAAAACGAATAATAATTTAATGAAAATAGTAGGTAGAAAAGGAAGATGTGTTTTCAAATGTTTATGCATGCCGTGTTTGAGGTAAGAGGAAAATAAAAATTAGATATTTAGGAGATGTAAATGGAGAAGTGCGTTTTGAATACTTAGGTATTTCCCAGGGAATTCTCAAATATTATTTCCTTTTGTACTTATCAAACATCAAATGGGGAAGTCCAAGAATTTTTCCTACTACACTTGGAAGTGCTTCTCGAACTAATCCCCTTTTATCGGCAGATTTATATTTATTTCTAAATCAAATTAATTTCACAACTGTTTCAAATGGAAAAACCCTGTTTTAGATTTCTAAAAAACTTCCACGGTCTTTTATACTATTTATCATCGGCTTAAGAATTTACTTGATTATGCTTGAGCTGTAAAGTTATCACTGAAGCAAAAATTTTTAATTTTACATATATGAGATTCTCAAACACAAAAGGGCTTAATGGCGGACGATAGTCCGCTATAGTGAGGACAAAATTAATTAAGGTGTAAAAAAAAAAAATAATGTTAAAGTAATTAAAAATAGGAATTTAACACATTCATTGTATTCAAATTAAATAAATAATATACACATCTTCTATGCAATAGTTAAAACAATAAATAAAATAATTGTTTTCCTCCTTATAAAACAAGCTACTACTTCATAACATTTGTAAATTTACTGCTCGCTATAGAATGACCTCTATGGCGAGGCACGCATATGTTATGAGGTTTTTGGTGTGTTTTATGACACCAGACTTAAGACAAATTATTATCCAAACTATGGTTGTTTCCCCTACAGTATTTTTAAAGTTAATTTGAGCGAGATTATTTAGAATAGAAAGAATCTCACAATTTAATCGATTAATCAATTGATTCATGCCTAATTTACCAAATACTTAGCAATTGAAAATAACCAATAGATAGTTGATGTAATTTATTTTTAAATTGTTCTTTTTAGAGAATAATGTATTTTTGTTTTCTTGAAATTGTAGTTTATTTTAGTCGTTTAGAGTATTTTATCAATAAAGCTGTGATTTTAAATGTACCAGCGCCCACACGGGCAATCCTAACAAGCGCCAAAGCGAGAAGGCGACGAAGACAGACTGCTCTCTTCCGTAGGTGAGATAAGCCCTTGTAAAGGAGTAGGCTCATCCCGGGAGTTTGCATCTAACTGCATCGTCCACAGTCCCCAGACCCCGGAGTATAGTTGATTTAAAAGAAGTGTTTGAACACTAATTTACCCCCTCCCCCTCACTAACATAGAGATGAAGTGACATTTACAGAAACGCGCAGTATATTTTTACGGAAGGCAGTTCCATATGATATAACTCTCCCAGAGCTGATGAAGCTAGCTTGGCTGTCTAGCTCGGTGCATGTGTTCACTCACATAAGAGCTTGTATAAAGAATAAATACTGGATTTGGATGGCTAGTGTCTCTTCTTGATGCAGAACCTTATTCGTACCAGAGAACGGAGACATTGAACTTCGTATTTTCCCGAACTGGTAGGGCTAGAGAGGGTAGAGAACTCCTTATAGAATTACTCACAACTTGGACGTTACTATCTCTGAACAACTGCCTGGTAAATGACAAGAAATATAAGATAGAAATAATATCTTAGAATAGATAATATAATATCCGTCTAAACTTTGTTTCTTTCTACATGTTGCTTAATTTCCCTGAATATGCCTGACGCCTTCAGAAAACAGTTCGAAGAACAGAAACCATCAAGAAACTGCAAAAGTTGTGGGAACTCCGCTAATACCCCTATCTAAAGATTTTTATTTATTTATTATTATTAAATATATACCTAAATTTCAACCACTTAGGGTCATGGAGGAAAGGGCTATCAACAGGTTACCATCCCATTCTAAACATCCATGGCTGAACAAGTTTCATTTATCGATAAAAGAGTGACCAGGGCAGGATTTGAACCCACAGCATCAGGATTGCGAGACAAGAACACATCCCAGGAGCAACCCTGGCACCACTTATCTAAAGGACGGCAGCGAAGTGACAGACGAGGGACTGAAAAGCCCCGAGGCGTCTTGTTGCATGCCTTAAAAGTCTACTGAGCTCTGGGCGTTAAAAACACTTGAAAGCTTATTCAAGCGGAATCTCCTATGAACTTTCAAACCATTTCAGGAAGATCGTAAAATTAAAATGAAAGCGTATTATCTTTAAAAATCGTGTATTTTAAGTAAAATTAAAAACTGTCTTCGCAAATGCAGTATCCTCAGAACAGTAGGGAAACTATTTTTTAGAATTTAACCTACTTTATTAAACTGGGTTAACGACTGAAGGATTGAGAAACAGATGATTTTCCGAAGAGAGAAGAAAATACTGAAGTATTTTCTGTTCCTCCTCATTCCGGAATCATCCAGCCGTAAGTGGGCAGTCATTATGTTGCACATGTTGACAAATTTAAGAAAAAACCAAAATTCAAAGGATTTTGCACTTAGTGGTTCTACATTTATACGACGAGCTGGGACTGAAATTATACACACACACACACACACATATATATATATGTGTGTGTGTGTGTCAACGCTCTGCAGGCCATTGATTTTCTTAATTTTTTTGGCATACAGCTGTTAAATAATATAAGAAATTTTAATCAAATATTTAGTTTAGTATAATACGATTTTATTTAATATTAAAAGATATATTCAATGATATTGGGGAAGAATATAAGACGTGGAAAGTTCAAATACAAATATTCATTAACTGCAAAACAAATGAATCCGCTTTGTTTACGCAACTCCCCCATGATGGACTTGTATTTTTATTATTACATCAACGAATTCTGAAGATCTTCAATAAAATTCGAATCTAACTTCTCTATTTCTTAAGTTGCAACCATGAACATAAAAAAAAAAAAATGTATTACTATAAAGCCAGGTGCTCCTTAAGTACAATGCAAGCCTTACTATCATCACATTCGACTACTGACTAAAGAGACCACTTTGTGGCAAAATAATAGTTATATATTCGTATATAGGAAGAAAGATGTACTCAATAGGGATTAGAATATTAATTTACTCAATGAGTTGATATTATTATTATTACTTAGATATTATTATTATAGAGACATTATTATTAGGAGAAATATTATGATTTATTAAGATACAAGGAAGTGTTTCTACTTGCGACAAAACAATGGGAAATACTTAATAATGTTTATTTAAGTACTTGGAAATCAAGTGATTTCAATATGATCTCTTACTATCTTATTGATTGGGTACTTAAGAGGCCTCTTCGACACAAATGCCTTTTACATAAATAGCAAAGAGGGTAAAGCTTCACCACTGAACGTCCTGATTACCGTCATGTTAATACTTTGTATGTTTTTCGTCCTGGCGTCACCAACGTTATCCTACAGGATTCTTGGTTTCTTCCCTTATCCTCAGACTAGTCACCAACATGCCATAGCGCCCATACTCCACCGGTTGGCCAGCGCTGGACACCAGGTCGTCTACCTCACCCCTGTCCCACCCAAGGTCTCTCACCCCAACCTTGAAGTCCGGTTGATAAAGAACTTCCTCAGGGAGTACTTAGGTGAGTTAAATTGTTTAAGTTGATTAGCCTATCAAAATTTCAAAGTTTCTGTAACTAATAAATTAAATTGAAAATATAAGAATTTCATGGGTTTGTATCATTCAAATAAATCGAATAATAAGCTACAGCATGGAAGAAATTTTTATTGGTATGTTCTGAAAAATAGAAAAGATCCAAAGTCATGATTATGTGAAATATTATATATATATAAAATTAGTCATATTACGTTTCTGTACTCCCAGAAGGGTTGCAAAAGAAAGAAAGAAATCACAAAATTTCGTTTGTCATAGAATTGTGAAATAAATATTTTATATAATTCATTTTCAACCATTATATTTTCAAAATGAAAATACTTTTAATTTTTATGAAAGTTTGTACCAGGGAGGAGTAAGGAGAAACCTTCTCCATTGATCGCAATACTAGGATTTTAAGATCCAAAATATTTTTGCAGACCAAGTCGTATAGCTGTTATACAGGGCCTAGATTATATCTGGATATAAATAAGAGTAAATAAGGAAATTTGATTCATGTGCCGAGAGAAGAATTAGGGTAAAAAGTGTGATCACTTACCTTAGATAAGGGAAAAAAAAGACTTTCAGGACATGCAATTTTCCTAAGAATGTTTTTACAACAATGCTTTTAAAAAATTACATTTTATACTCTAATGTTTTATAAACTTTTCTTTCTTAGCTCAAAAAGCACTAAATATACCACGATTGTATATTTTAGTATTCTTTTAAGTCTTCATTTCCCTTGTGCGATTTCATCCGAAACAGAATTATTATTTTTAAAAAACCTAAATACACAATTTGGTTTTATTAAACTGCAATCGGTCAAAAATAAGAGACCAGCCCAACAATCGAAATTACATTGTTAAATATCTATTTTAATACACTTTTTTTTTTTTTATGAAAAATAAATTCTATAAAATGATAGAAAAATAAAAATGAAATGCAAACCGAATTTGGTTTGATAATTTTAAATTATTATATGTACATACATAATTATCAATGACCATGTATTTTGCTTTAAAATGAGGTTGGAGAAGATAATTTTAAATTTTTTATCAGCCACGTCATGATAATGATGTGAATAGCTTAATTTCCCTACTGATGAGTATTTTTCCTGCTATTTTCTGGAGAATTACTTTTAGATCATATCTGAAACTCATAAAAGAAAAGTATAAATTAATCAGTCAAAATTATAATATCCGCTATATTTTATGTAGTAAAAAGTTTTCTGGCTATTTCCTCATATATTGATTGGTGCAAAAGACCTAATAAGGGTTATTAATGGGACAGAAAACAAATATTGCCAATCTCATTAAAAATCACATTCGCACATTGTCACAAGCACACAGACAAAGTATTAGTTATAAAGATAGGTCTATAATGGGTAATTTGTTCTGTCTACAATACTTTTCTTATCTAGACTAACTCCTGTAGCGGAAGGAAAGTAAGTATGTGATAAATAGTGACACTGCATATGTGTACTTAAAGCAAAAGTGCTTTGCCAATAATCCAAAAGAACCATAAAGAACTTATAATATTCGACTATCCCCCGGAGATCCCATCTAAGATTAGATATTTTTCTAATTTCTCAACTGATTAAGTGTGAGTGTTGACCTAGCACTCCTTAGGAAGCTCAACTTCAGAGGAGTTGGAATACGCTCGGGATTTCCAAAGAGTTACAAGGGAACTTTTTCCTACTTAACTAATTCGTCTTTAGCCGGAAGACAAATCTCCAATTTCATTTCTGTGCATCATTTTCTCCTTCAACATTTCATTTACAAGCAAACTTGTCAATCAATTTAAAGGAAAGAAACTTAAACGCAGTGTTTGATTCATTTTCTCAAAATTGAAGACGAGGAAGTTAAGGAAATGGCAAATCCACTTATAATTCAACACACTCTCACAATCAGACAGTAGCACAAACACACACACACACTCAGACAATGTAAATTTTGTTAGTTTGTTGTTATTTATGATAAAATATTAAGACAACGTAAATTTGTAAATTTAAAATATATTTGTGTGTGATTGTATGCGTAGATATATATTTGCTTCTTCCAAGTGGAATATATTTTTTAATAATTTTTTTTTCTTCAGATATTGAATATTGACAGTAAATGTGGGTTGGGAATCGTTTAATATACTCGTAATCATAGTATTGTACAACTAAGAAAGAGAACGTTATCTTGTACATCACTTTAGTTAAGCTAAATACAAAAATACCATTTACCCAGAAAGATAACTCATTAAATAATATAATAAATTTATTATATTCTGGGGGAATATTTATCTGCTCCGAATTTTTACCTACAAATATTAGACTTATTTCACTAGATGGAATAATTTACTCGTATCCTTTTATAGCTGTTGACATTATTTTCTTTTCTATTTTGAAGATAAACTGAATTTGAAAGCGTACGGTGCAGCTTCAGTGCCCAGAGCAACCTCCATGCTGTATCAGGCAGCCATTGCAACAGCAGAACAGCAGTTTGGGAGTCCAGAAGCACAGGCAATCATACATGGCTCAGACAGATTTGATGCGGTGATGATGGAGGCATTCACATTAGAACCAGTGTCTGCACTCATACACAAATTTGGCTGCGTTGGAATCGATGTATCCACCATGGGAGATACTGCGTGGATGAATGAACTTACAGGTTTGTATAGATATCCTATGATTTTTAATATTTAAGCAATAAAACAACAATTCATCGATGAGAGATATTATTTAATTATCTTTTGCAATAGGATGGGTTTTAGTTAATTTACTCTTATTATGGAGTAAATAGGAAAAAAAGATAAAGATCGCTAACAAGGAGGGAATACAACTCTTCAGGGGATGAAGCCCATAATAATTGCATGCATATGTGTATACTTATGCAAGTTCGTTAACTTCTTCCACATGCAGTGTTAGGCTGTTCCTTGTAGGGCTTGAAATTAGTGGACTTCTTCCTTATCAGTTCTTGTCTTCTATTCCAATCCTTCTTGAACACAGCTCGGATGCCATCATTACAGAAGATTTAGGATGCAGGTCTTAAAATTTCCTACCAATTCTGTTCCTGCCTAAACAGACAGGATGCGCGAACTACCTTTCTTTATGCTCTTCCGGGATTTTTGCAACATGTTTTGAATCAAGATTTGCTCGGATGATGGTATTTACTCTTGTCTTCCTTTTACTTTCCACAGATGTCGCATCTCTGGTGACCGTCATCGACTCTTGTGTTTTGAAGATGGGTCCTTGATTCAGATGAATATAAGATAATAGGAAGGTGTGTGGATATCAAGATATAAATTTTACTCCTCCTTTGAGACTTATCTTCTCTCAAAAAATCCTCAAAGATTTGAACAAAACATCCTTCCACAGTACCTTTGTGGTGCCTCATTCTTCGACTATGTATCCACTTTATCTGAGATAAGACACTAATAAATGGAGCTCTCCATCACCCTTAATCTCTCTCCTTCAGCTGTCAATACCCCTTCTTACCGGGTGAGGCTTCCTTCCAAAACGCATCCTCTATATCTTCTCAGGGCTGATTTCCATAACAGACAATTAATATTGCTTGTAGATTGCAGTCATTGAGGCTAATATGACAATAACATTAACAAACATTAGCAGAAATAGGCTGTATATTCGTACATAACTGAAAGCTTCATATCCTCCTATTTTTTTAGTCCCATATCTATAAAAAATATGGAGAAAAAAGTGCATAAACTGCACTGTTATCGTTCCCACGGAATCATCTCCTGCTTACTCTATTTTTGTAAGAAAATAATTTGTCTACTTTAATCACTTGATTTATTAACTTTAACGCTTATTATATTAATGAAAATTAAAATTAGGCTGTTTCTTTCTAATTTATTTAATTTCATTTAATGGTTTTCAGGTCTTCCAGACAACTCGGCTTACCAGATGGATTTCAAATCCCATATGACAGACACAATGACTTTTTTTGAAAGGTTGCAGAATTTTATTTCTACGTGGTCTTTAACGCTGGTTGGCTATTACCATTTGCTGGACATGCAAGTGATCATGGACAAATACTTCAACTACACAGGTTGGGAAAGTAGACCTCACATCTCTAAACTGGTGTCAAACAGAAGTCTTGTACTCGTCAACAAAGATATATTCCTTGGATACCCATTCCCTGTGGCTCCACACGTACAGAACTTGGGAGGACTGAATCTCGTTCCCAACAAACCACTTCCAGAGGTATATAGTAATCAACAACAGATCAATTTAGGTTAACACACTCTATTACATTCAATTGGAGAGATTATTGGTAGAGAATTTTTGTAGGGGCTCGGTTGAGTTGAGGACATGTTCGGTCATGAACATTTGATACCGGAGGCAAGACGTCCGCTCCTTCTTGCCTTCATGATAACCAAGAAGATGGCTTATAATTACGAAAGATAGTTAGACAATAAAAATTACACATTTTACAGATTGTATTTTTGATCAACCTTGACCAAACCCGAACAAAAATTCTCTACCAATTGCAGTTCGAATCATCGCACAATAAAGGCAATGAAGTTATTTATTGACAATTTTTATACCCTTCAATATCTCTTATGTCAATTAAAATGTGACATTTGGATAATATTTATGGTGGAGTTGAACCAATCAAACTATTAACCTCTCTGGTAAAATTATCATGTATGAAGCTCATAAAAATGCTTTTTGTTACAGAATTTAAAAAAATTCATGGATGAAGCACCTAATGGAGTCATTTTATTCTCTCTTGGATCAAACATGAGGACTATTGACATGGCTTTCACAGACATGGGAAGAGCATTGTTTAGCGTGTTTAAGGAGCTCCCGCAAAGAGTAATAATGAAATGGGAAAATGATGAAGTACCGGAATTTATAAAAGAATTGAAAAATGTCATGGTGTCAAAATGGCTTCCACAACCAGATATATTAGGTAAATATTAGCTTAAGAACTAAATTTTACTTGTTCACCTGGTATATTATTACGTTCTTAATATTATGAGAAGGTATTATAGAAACTTTTTATTTTGAATTTATTCTCATTGTAGCATTCTGACTGTAGGTTTTAGTTAAATTAATTGATATTTAATTTAACTTTTTGCATAAGAACTGCAGATTTGAATGTTGACAAAACTGCCTACGAACAGGAAATAATGATAGATTTATCTTTCATAATTACTAAAGTAGTTCATACAGAGATTACTCATATCAAGATATTTAGGGTTCATGATCGAGGAAAAATTTTAATCCTGTGATTATACATTTCTGAATGTTTCTTTTGCATCATTTAATCTCTTGTTGCATGTTTGTTTATTTCCTACTTTATATAAGATTTTTTTTTTTTTTTTTTTTTTTACGATGGAGATTAAAATAGTATAAATAATGACTGAAGAATAAACCCAGTAACTTTGTAGTGGAAGTCACCCTAGGCAGCTGATAAAATCTTAGACGCAAGTAAATAAAGTTACTGCATTTTAATAGCTTATTACTTTTTCAGAATTTATCCAAATTCTCTCAGTTGTTTAATAAATTATAAAAAACTGAAATTCAAATAAATTTCTGGTAGGATTCTTAAATCGACATGCTGAAATTTTTGTCCATTTATTAATTTTTTTTACGAAATTTAGGTAAAATAAGAGCTTAAACTTGAAGGATAGTACGTTTACTTTAAAATTGCGTACAAGAAATTAGCCTTAGCTAAGTGAAACTTTTGATATATTTTTTTTACGTTTTGGCATGGCAGGCAATAACTGCATACCACCAACTGAATTAATTAATAGTAAAAAGTTTGTATACTTGTCTTTGCCTCATAGGTCACTTGCTTAGAAGTTTTCTGTTTTTAAATGAATCCTTTATTTTATTTATATTCAACGTAATAAGAAAAGAATAGAAAACAGACAGTAATTTTATATAAAAATAATGTAACGAATGAAAAAAACCCGAGGAATAAGGACTTAAGTGAATAATATGGTACATATGGATTTACCTATCGTTAATACAGTTACCTATAGGCGATAAAATTGTATATATCTAATGAATATTCATTTTATTTTCAGCTCATGAGAATTGTGTTTTATTCATCACACATGGAGGGTATCAAAGTTTAACAGAAACAATTTATCACGGTATTCCTATTATCGGTATACCACTTTTTTGTGACCAAACAAAAAACATGAATCTAGTGAAGAAAATGGGCTACGGTCTTATGCTTCAGAAAGACAATGTAACACGTACTTCTGTTACCTGGGCAATAAATGAAATTCTTAATAACACCAGGTATGTAAACTAAGTTATATAAGTAATTTCTTCAACTTCAACAAATAATTAATAGAAAAAGACCAATTTTTTTCTAATGTTTATGCCAGGTTAAAGGTCAATAAACATATATATATATTTCGTCCTGGCGTCACCAAC
>KZ808404.1:177600-190214 GCA_000696205.2 Oncopeltus fasciatus | reverse complement strand
CTGTGTTCTGGCGGCTGGTCTCTGGAGTAGTCAGGTGGCTGGTCACTGATTGGTTGGATCCTCTTGTCAATTAGCGCTGGTTTCTAGTTTTTGCTCAGTCTGGATCCGTCTTCTCTGTTGATATTTTTCGGATTCTTGGTTATTTCGATGGCTTCTCTGAATCCGAAAAATATCAACAGAGAAGACGGATACAGACTGAGCAAAAACTGGAAACTAGCGCTAATCGACAAGAGGATCCAACCAATCAGTGACCAGCTACCTGACTACTCCAGAGACCAGACGCTAGAACACAGTATCAACCAATGGGAAGGCAGGCTTCGCCCAAGGACCAGACCGCGCCGGGATTATACACCACCTGGTGTATAAAACATGGTAATTATATACCACCTGGATTTTAAAAATCTCTCTTTTACAACTCTCATTCTCTTTTCAGCCCTGAAGAAGCCATCACATGATGTGCGAAATCTCGGCAAATAACACCAATTTGACACGGTCCAACCCGGAGGAAGAAACGGTAAATACTTCTGACGACCGACGAAGCCTACGTAAACAGTTATAATTGTATGGTATTCCCCTCACTGTATTCATTCTCTCATAACTATATCCACCACTAGTATACTAATCTGTAAGGAATTTCCAGGTACAAGGAAGAGGCAGTGAGACGATCGCTCATGATTAGAGAGAGACCGCGCAGTGGATTGGACGAAGCGCTGTACTGGGTCGAATTCGCGATCAAGTATCCTAACATACTGACTCCTAGGTCTGCATATCTTACCTTCATACAGCTGCATCAGATCGACATATACGCCTTCCTGTCTGTCTGCTTGTACGTCTTTTATAAGCTTTTCTCCACATTGTTTTCCTCTCTTAAAACAAAATCTGTAAAAAAGAAAGAAAAACAACTGTAAATAATGTATATCTGACATATGTAAAATTAAGAACTATAGCATGTAAGTATTTATTTTAGATAATATATTTTTTTTAATTTCATCAACAATTTTTCATCCTTCATCCTTTGAATACTAAATACCAGTAACTATTCGTTTCTCTCGGAATTACAATATTGAAAATGATTTCTAAATAAAATTTAGAAGGTTATTTTTTGAAATTTGTAATTAAAGTATTAATTATTATTCCAACTTTCCTTTCTAAAGGGACGAGTTTTTAATTATAATATTATTTTAAAACAATAATGTTTGCCAAGCAGCCTTTTAGAATTCTTACATAGATAACCGGCAGTCTTCTTAGTATTTATTTAATGTCGAATTATTTGAGGTTTTATTATTATTTTTATATATAATATCACGTCACTACATGTTCTGTGCTAATTAGAAAAATATATTAAATAGATGATCTTTAATGAAGACTAGCGGACCCGGCAAACTTCGTTTTGCCAAAACATTTTTTTTTTAGGGCGTTGCTGGCCCAAAGCAAACATTAGTGTTGTACTATTACACGATTTAAATAGAGCTTTTAACGAAATTTACGGCCTTCAAATAAAAATTCATGGAATACCTATCATAAATTTTTTTTTTCCAGAATAATTTACATATGGTGTAGTTATGGGCTCAATCAAAAAAGGATCACATGTATTTAAGGCAAATTGGAAATGAAAATTTGATTTTACCACGCCCCTCCGCCCGCAGACCGAAAATCAAAAATCAGACATCACAGTGTCACCCGCCTGACTATTCTGAGGATTCCCTGAAAATTTCATCAAAATCGGCCCAGCCGTTTTAAAGTCCATACGTTACATACATATACACATCCTATTTTATATATATAGATTATCTCTGGAGTTAGATAAGCATTATAGAGGCATATGCGAAAGGGTTTAACTTAAGCATGTTTCTTCTTTTTTTTTTAAATCTTTTTGTGGCTTTTGGTGTGAAGATACCCCAACCATTTATGCCGGTCCCTAGTCTGGGCATAGAAAACTTACCCATGTAATGTTATTATATGTTTCACTGTGAAGCTCTGAATGATGTCTCGTAAAGTATTGATAAAATCATAAAGCTTTTACATAAATATGGCATTATTACAAATTACATAATCATATTTTTAATCTATTGCAAAAATCAAATTAAAATGATTTATTATGTTCTCATATTCAGATGTAAACAAATATAATTAAAGACGAGAAGTGGGAGGTTGGTACGCGGGAGTGGGAGGTGGGGAAGTGTATGGGCCGCTGTGGAGGGGATGGTAGAGACACCTTGAGCTCTGAACCCAAGTCCGCCAGCTCTTGGGGATCTGGGGATAGCTCTCACGTGAAGATTCTCTATCAGGAGCTAGGCTCAAGATAGAACTCCCCAGAGATAAGCAGAAGATAAGAGCTCGGGTAGGCGACTGCCTCTCTCTTCTCCTCGGCTCTTTCTCCTTCCGCCTCTTCTCATCTCTTTACGGCCAAAGAAAACCAATGTACATTATTATTTTATATAAATTCTACAGAAAAATGAAGATATATAATAATGATATATGCATAACGTATATAAATGGTTATTGGCGCAATAACTCAAGTGGTTGAACACCATTAAAAAATTATCCATTATCAATAAGCATACATTGGTATCTTCGATTTTAATCTATTTTGGTTCCTCCTTACTCCATCTCTTTTGCTTTCAACCACCAGTGAATTTTTTTTTTCTTTTATTACGTTAAATATGTATTATTAGATTTCTCAATTTATGAACATATATAAAACATTTGTTCGTATTATTAAATTATAAAATGGTTGAAATTTCAACAAATAATATATTTTACAATTATTATTTTTAGAGCTGCGAATTCCAAATAGTGACGTTTAAACTGTTATAACATGTTCAACAAATTATATTGATACAAAAATCAGGACACGCGGAAGCAGCACAAAATCAAGCCTATGTACTTACTACATTTTATTAAAGATGGACGATGCAGTTAAATCAGGAGCTAAGCTGACTGGGAAGAGAAGGGCGGTGCTCAATCCTAGTCAAACTGTTTTACATAAAAAAAATATATACATTAAAAAAATACTCTAATAATTTCTGAAAAAAATTTACACGATATTTCAAGTGGGTCTTAAATTTAACCACACCGCTTCCGCTTCTATAATATAAATAAAATTTTACAATAATAAAAGTTTTATATAAAGAAATGTTTCATATTTTGTCACAAATATTTCATGAATAGCTTGTATTCCTTGTTTGAAATCTGCTTAAATGTCGGATTATTACAAATATTCCAAAGAAATCTCCGCTGAAAAAAACTTTAAACGGCCTTTGAGTACTACTTTCAGAAACCGAGTGATATTGACCCATTATCTTAAGGAGGGAGCACCAAGGAGATATAATGCCTCTTACATAACTTAAAAAGTGTGGGGAGCTGATAGTCTCAGATCGTTGGACGGACTGAAGGTCTGGGATGTCCCCACTGTGTTGCATATTTTTCCTGCTGGTGTCACCAACGTTATCCTACAGGATTCTTGGTTTCTTCCCATATCCTCAGACAAGTCACCAATATGCCATCGGGCCCATACTCCACCGTTTGGCCAGCGCTGGACACAAGGTCGTATACCTCACTCCTGTCCCACCCAAGGTCTCTCACCCCAACCTTGAAGTTCGGCTGATGAAGAACTTCATTAGAGAGTATTTAGGTAAGTGATGATTTTATACTGAAGGCTATTGTCAAATATAAAATGGGATTCTTCCAGTTAATTAATATCCACATAGGTATCAGAATTATTCGTATTTGTTGCATTTACAGAAATGAAATGTCAAGTTGAGGGCTATCAGATTATTTCATCGTATAAATTACAAATTATTAAAATTACACTTACATTACCTGTGCTGTAATTATTATATTAAAAGTATAATCTTTTTATTATACAATTGTAGGGTTATCATGGACCAGATCAGTTCTCTTACAGAATTATAGTTAATTTAAAATTATTAAAGAAAGAAAGATAGAAAGAGTGAGATAGGGGAAAAGAAAGAGATAAAAAGCAAAATTTTAAAACCGGGATATTGCAATTATTGTCATTGAAAAACCGATATTTTCTTTCAAATAACCCCTAAACAATATTTTCCGTTTCTATCGTATATAAAATTTCGCTTTCATTATTGTATTAAAAGCCTTATACCAAAGCGCTTTTATATAAGCCTTATACTATAGCACTTACTCAGGTTACAGAACAATTATGTACAGATAGAAAGACAAAATTATATAAATA
This sequence comes from Oncopeltus fasciatus, assembly GCA_000696205.2. Classification (NCBI taxonomy): domain Eukaryota; kingdom Metazoa; phylum Arthropoda; class Insecta; order Hemiptera; family Lygaeidae; genus Oncopeltus; species Oncopeltus fasciatus. The sequence continues at coordinate 186,004 of KZ808404.1, read as the reverse complement.
TTAGTGTATATGTGTGAGTATTGGATACAATATTTTGCTATCTAGAAGATAGGACTGACGAAAGTATTGAATTTTTTTTTTCGATTTAAAAACAAAGCAGCCATTTCAAGAAATAATAAACTCCGTTTACACTCATGAGTTACCGCCAAGATGACCGCTAAGATTAACCACAAATCTCTCGTATGTATAAATTTATTATTTACAAGGATCATTTTTTTTTTTAACGCAACCGCACCCATTTAGCAAGTTTTATAAATTCATATTTATAGGAATTCATGCAATTGTCTTTGTGTTACAGATTGTACTATTGTAATATATTTAGGAATCTGTATAATTTTAGTATCTTAAAAGGGATATTTGCTTTGCGAAAATCAGTGGAGTAATTATTGGAAGGAAGAGCTAAAGAAGAATCACTGGGGATTCACAGTTTGTGACTTTTCAGAAATAACTTGTTAAAGAACTGTGAGCTAAAAAGTTAAAATTGTAGAGGAAGCTCAGCATCAGGTTGAGTTAAAATTACGTGATAAAATTAAAAGGATTTTTAAAAAGATCAGAGAATAGGATGTTACAATTATGGAAAATTTTAATAAAATTCTTATTAATGCAACAGAATTGATAAATCCCAAATATAGTAAACATACATTACCTAAAAGTAACAAAAAAGCTTTAGCAAAATCATTCATTCATACTTCAGAAGTTGTTTCACCTCAAAAGGTAGAAGATATAACTGACAAATAGAACTCTGTAATTGAAGCTTGAGGAATATGTCACATTGTATCATATATCTATCTATCTATATATATAAAATAGGGCGTGTGTATGTATGTAACGTATGCACTTTAAAACGGCTGGGCCGATTTCGATAAAATTTTCAGGGAATCCTCAAAATATTCAGGCGGGTGACACTGAAAAGTCTGATTTTTGATTTTCGGTCTGCGGGTGGAGGGGCGTGGCAAAATCTAATTTTAATTTCCAACTTGCTTTAATTCCATGTGTTTCTTTTTTGATTGAGCCTATATCTACACCATATGTAAATTATTCAGTGGAAAAACTTTATGATAGGTATTCCATGAATTTTTATTTAAAGGTCGTAAATTTCGTTAAAAGCTCCATTTAAATCGTGTGATAATACAACACCATATAAATATGTTTGCTTTGGGCCAGCAACGCCCTAAAAAAAAATTAAAAAAAATGGCAAAACGAAGTTCGTAAATGACGAAGCTTGGCCCGATACAAAACATGGTAGATGTGCAACAATAACGCATTATATCTTTTAAATATTTCTTTTAAATATTTTATTTTGGTTGTGGTTTTTTATCCCACGTAAATTATAAATAATTCATGAGAGGGAACAGAATAAAAAAATCTATCTGTCCTCGCCAGGAATCGAACCTGGATCTCCTGCTATCCGGGCCGGTGTACTTTCCTATTCTATTCCCTCTCAATGATAGATTTTTTTATTCTGTTCCCTCTCATGAATTATTTAATGCATTACATCGTTTCTTGGAAAGCACTCCATATGTTCTGTGCAATTTTGGTTGTTCAGTCCAATCTACTGATCCATACTATGCTCAAATCTCTCTCATTAAATCCTCCCTAGATTTTACATAAATAATTAGGAGCGTTATTCATATAATACTCGTATTTTGTCCATTTTTCTTTCATGTCACGTTCTTAATAAAAATTAAAAAAATTATGTCCAAATAAATACTTCTGTTTCCATCAATAATTTAACTTTTCGAAGTAATTTTAAAACCCCTATTTTTTTTTTTTTTTTAAGACAGCAAACCATGGTTAAAGGTAATTTACATTATGAACAAAAATTCCGCATCTGAGAGCAAAGCTGGCTAAAACTGCATGAATGGAACAATAACCTAGCGGAGCAGCGAAGCGATGTAATAAATAGAGAGTATCGTATTAAGAATAAGATTAGAATAAAACAAGAAGCTTATTTGGTAAAGAGCCAAAATAACTGGATTTGTGAGAAGACAAATGGAGAATGGCTACACTAGTAATAAAATAATTAATATCAGAATGAATTGTATTTAAAATTAAAGTAAAGCGCCTTCAGATAAGTTTACAAAAATTAGTTTGCAAAATTCAGAAGCAAAGTAAATTAATCAGATTTCCCATCTCTATTTGTAATTGAAAATGACTAATTAAATCTTTTAAAAAAAGTGAAGAATGGTATATGCGTAAAAGACTGGGCTATGAGATTAAGGAGCTGATCAATCTTTCAAGAAACTTTCTTAAACATTTTCCTTGATATGTACTAAAATAACTTTAATAACTTTATTAATTAAAATTAATTGATTTTATTAATAACTTTATAACATTACTGTTATCCTTCACGAATCCTAATCATTATTTTGTATATATATGACCAATCTAAATAAAACTAACTATATATTAGGCAAAGTAAATATAATTCGAGAAAAAAAACTGCGGTGATTGCCGAGATTCAACTCCTCCTTAAAAAATAAAAAATAAAATAAAAACATGATATTAAACTTTATTCAATTTAGCTTTTCTATAAACCTCTGATTTTAGGCTTCCATGAACTTTAACAACAGTTTTCAAAGAGCTATAAATATACCAAACTTGTTCAACTCTCCTCCGGTCATGCTAGGGCCAGCCTCCTTGACATTTACACCTCCTAATTATAGGAACAATTAAGTTCTAATTCGGCTGGTATGATAAGTAAGTCACCTATCGTTATTTATGCCCCACTTCTATAAAATTCTATTTGTCATTTTTAGTTCCTCCGGACAGAAATTTCAGTTTGTTTACCTAAGAAGTGAACTATGTTTTCAAGAAACATTTTCAATGCATACAACAAGATGAATGCAATTCATCACTATTGATTTAACAATAAAATAAATTGCTTATAAATGCAATTAAATTTAATGTATAAGCGATTAATTTAACTGTAAAGGCATATAATAGAAGGTAATTTTCTTTACCTACATTCAACCAATAACATTAACGTTTTCTTCCCCTTTCAGAAAAAGTGGATTTAACTGCGTTCGGTACTGGGTCGGTGCCCAGAGCTACCTCCTTACTGTACCAAGCTGCTATAGCAACTGCGGAGGAGCATTACGGAGGTCCAGAGGCTCAGGCGATAATACATGGTTCAGACAGATTTGATGCGGTGATGATGGAAGCATTCGCTCAAGAGCCCATTTCTGCACTCATACACAAATTTGGCTGCGTTGGAATCGATGTATCCACCATGGGAGATATAACGTGGCTTAATGAACTCTCAGGTTTGTTCCAAGTTTAAATATGAAATTAGTACTTTAAATAATTATCGGTATCGTCGGGTATGCTAACGTGCTCAAGAACTCTCCAGATTTCAATCAGTCTCTTTTAGAAAAGATTAATCTAACGTGTGGATAGTGAAAATCCAGCTGAAGAGACAGATGTTCGAGCTTACAACGAAAGAAATCATGGGGATTCATTAGACTCTTAGGCCCACATTGTTCTCGATCTAACCCGAGATTGATGGTTACTAAATAAAAAAATCACTCACTAATTGATTCAATGAATTAGAAAGCAATTGTTTTGAGGTCAAATATATTCGTAACCCTAAATCAGATGTTTGCTGTCAGCTCTATAAGTATCATGCCTCTTTCGTTAAAATTTTCCACTGAGACATTAATATATTCCCCGACTAACACTGATCCTTACATTCTCACAAAATCAAACAGGAGTATTTCAGTGTATTCAGCTTTAGCTAGAAAATGTCATCTTGTAGTTTTATCAGTTTAAAACCATGAATCCTTCTTCAATCCCTTTCTTATTAAAATCAAACCAGTTTGAGTGGCCTAGCTTAAAGTAAAACTATAAGAGGGACCATTTACCATTATTCTATGGTTTGGACTGACCAGCAATGCCCTCATGACATATTACATGTCCCAAAGTCCTGCTGAACATGTCCGAGACCTCTTCAGTAAGTTTCAATTCAGTGAAAAAGAGCAAAAAGTAGATTATATTATAAAATTCCGCTATTTAATTAACAGATCCCGATTTTAGAAGTTTGATCTAAAGTTGGAAATTTCAGAACCCTGTTTTGTTATATAATACATACCAGGTATGCAAGTTTAAAATGTCGTTTTAATTCCAATAGAATGTGCTTTTAGGCCTATTGAAGGATTTGCTTATCTCTAAACGCTATTTTGTTTGTTAGTCATTTGTTTACAAAAGTCAGTTGTTTTTAAGTCGTTTACGTGGACTCATCATACCTTTCTTTGGTGTTAAAAATGTCTAATTTTAAGCCAAATAAAGATCATTTGCGTCATGTCATGATTTTCTTATTTAATCAAAAGAAAAAGGCATCTGAATGTCATCGAATTTTTGTTGAGACTTATGGTGATCTTGCTCCAACCGTCAAGACATGTGAACGTTGGTTTCAACGTTTCAAACGTGTGGTGGGATCAGAAGGGAGTAGTCTACTACGAGCTTCTCAAGCCCGGCGAAACAGTCAATACCGAGCGCTACCGACAACAAATGATCAATTTGAGTCACGCATTGATCGAAAAACGCCCAGAATGGGCTCACAGGCACGCCAAAGTCATTCTTCAGCGTGATAACGCTCCTGCACATTCAGCCAGATTGACTAAGGAAACGATTTCTTCGCTTGGTTGGGAACTCCTACCCCACCCGCCGTATTCCCCTGACCTGACGCCTTCTGATTATCACCTCTTCTCATCGATGGGACACTCATTGGCGGAGCAACACTTCAACAATTTCGAAAACGTACGAAAATGGCTCGATGAATGGATTTCAAATAAAGATGAAGCATTCTTTTGGAATGGTATCCATATATTGCCCGAGAGATGGACAAAATGTGTAGAAAGCGAGGGCCAGTACTTTGAATAAAATATATTATACTTTTTTTTAAATTACTGTGGATATATTTTAAGAAATAAACGACATTTTAAACTTGCATACCTGGTACACATCAGCCACTCAAGAAATCGACACTATTCCATGAGAATTCATAAGAGAGAACTATTAGAATGATAAATAACACTACCGTCATTACTATCTAATATTAGTTTGTGAAAGGGTCAAAGTGAAAAGTGGTTTTAGGTATTTATGTCAGATATATCTGAAACCTCTAATCAGGGCAGGGAATCCAAAATGGTATTTTAACACTTCAGCTTCCTTGAGACAATAGTTTTGTATGTGTGGATCCAAATGTAGAGATGCAGCTCATTTTCAATCAGGAGTTCGGTATTTAGTACCTATATGACGCCCATAGGCAGAAACAAGCTTATCACGAAACACCGTTTTGGAGCGGAATGCAGAATACATTTAGTAAATCCTGTATCTGTTGAAAGAAAGAGCCTTTCCAGTGTATTTTCGGAGGAATGGGGAGCTAGTTGTAGCTGGTTTCGTATGTGCCTTGCCTTGTTAATGGGCTAAAATGGGCAGAGGGGGCTGTCTATAGCTTTGGTAGGAAAGTGTACTAATCACCGAGTGACATAACCTTTTCTGTATTGGAATATCCATAGACCTCTGCGATTTAATTTTCCTGCAACTGAGGGCCTTAGGTTGTATAAAACATGTATATCCTTAACAAAATAATAATAATTTTGATGTCTGAGTTGTACAAACCCGAGTAAGAGGGAATCCTAAATACACACATAGTTTTAAAACTGGCTATGAAATAATTAAGTAAGCTTATCTCAAGGAGACTGAAAGCAGAGAGCTAAATCCAGTTTAGTTCCTTACCAGACAGGAAATTTTAATTCTGGCAAGGTTTTTACTAGGATTTCACGTACACTTCACTGATTGCTTCCCTCGCTCTTGGCATATGCATAACAAATAATAATTCAAAATGACATTTAAACTGTTATGTACAAGTAAGTAATCTAAAAGGTTATTTTCACTACCAATGAATATACAACTATCATACCTTCTATTATCCGTCTTCATTGGTTTCTGCAAACCACCTTCTGTTGGCGAGCGCTTTCGGACATTATCCATCCTCTTGGCCAAATACATGTGTTCACTGTCACTGTCTGTATTAAATTGCCTTTGAAGCAGTTGAATACAGACTGTGACAGTGAACACATGTATTTGGCCAAGAAGATGGACAATGTCCGAAAGCGCTCGCCAACAGAAGATGGTTTGCAGAAACTAATGAAGACGGATGATAGAAGGTATGATAGTGTTATGTACAAGGTAATTAAGCATAATTGTTGGATTCACTTACTCAGAATTAATCATCAATTATTTCATTAATGGTTTTTAGGTCTTCCAGACAACTCGGCTTACCAGATGGATTTCAAATCTCATATGACAGACACAATGACTTTTTCCGAAAGGTTACAAAACTTTTTTTCTGTCTGGTTCCTTACACTGGTTGGTTATTACAATTTGCATGAAATGCAAGGGATCATGGACAAATACTTTAACTATACCGGTTGGGAAAGTAGACCTCACATCTCTAAACTGGTATCAAACAGAAGTCTTGTACTCGTCAACAAAGATATATTCCTTGGATACCCATTCCCTGTGGCTCCACACGTACAGAACTTGGGAGGACTGAATCTCGTTCCCAACAAACCACTTCCAGCGGTATGTATTAACGATGTGATTCTACTAAAGAAATGTAAAAAATCATTCACAATTAATGTATGATAATATTTGAAATAAAATAAAAAACCTTAAAGGTCTAGTTAGAATTTTTCAAGAGATACTTATAATTGGCAAAAGGGTAACAATATGATTGTATTAATGATGTATGTGTAAGTTTGTGTTTAGTTTAACATTTTATTTTACTTACTATAAAGAAAGTACAGCATACCACAACATTCAGAATGCCCTAAAGACCACCTATTGTACAGATCATTGTGCAATTCAGAATATCAATTGCACATGCTGAATTAAAGAGCTTTTGTTTTGTTTTTTATATTATTATAAAAGTATTTCAAAGAAGAGCATAAATAGAAAGTAATCAGCCTAGGTTTATATTTAAGAGCATCATGATGACGTTACGTTAACAATTAAATTCCAATTATAATGCAACCTTCAATACTTATGTAGGAAAGAAATTTAGAAATGTCAATTTGAGGACTGAACGTTTCTAGAAAATTTAAAAATATATTTTATCTCAAATCTGATGCACTAGTCGCATAGTAGAACGCCTCTAGCTTTCGAGGTTTCTAGATACAATAGTGAAATCTATTTCAGCCAAATTGCTAAGTTATTAAGTTATTCAAATGATTTTTGTTACAGGATATAAAAAAATTCATGGACGAAGCACCCAATGGAGTAATTTTATTTGCCTTTGGATCTAACATGAGGACAATTGACATAGCATCGACTGACATGGGAAGAGCACTGTTTAGCGTGTTTAAGGAGCTCCCGCAAAGAGTAATAATGAAATGGGAAGTTGATGAAGTTCCTGAATTTATAGCAAAATCGAAAAACATCATGATATCAAAATGGCTTCCACAACCGGATATATTAGGTAATTTACTTATAGTTATGTATTTGGCAATGATTTCATCATATCAGAGCTGTAAGCAATAGTTCTAAGGCAACTGTATCAAAACATTCGCATATGATGTGTGGAATTGTCGTGTAAGCTCCCTCAACTAAATTTTAGTTCCTCACACAGAAACTCTTGTGTAAGCTAAGTGAAATCATCAACTTAGTTATTTAATGCTCGTATTTATAACTTCAGTGTCATTTCAATCTCAATCCTAATATTTTCATTTAACAATAAATAAACAAGTTATGTTCGAAGGAAAATGAATGAAAATTAAACTACTGAAATGATGATATGTGAAAGCCCACAATAATAATGATTTTAAAATGTAACGTTTTTGGGGAAGACATTAGGCAACTCTAGAAAGGAAAGAGCTCAACCAACCTGTTCAATTTTAAATATTTTCCTTATAGCACACCCTCTATAAAAATAATAAAAATTTCGCAGAGCACAAACGATAGAAAACTAAATTTTGAGGCTATTCTGTTTCACAATTTTTTAATAACAATATTAGAATATTGTTGTATATATCATAACAATTATCTTCTCTCATTCCATTTTATCCAAAACCAAATCTCTTCGTCAGTTCTCAAAACGAACCCCATATACAGAATTTAATATTAATTTTTTAAGTAGAAAGTTCGACCTAAAGTTCATCTTAAATAACCACCTAAATTTGCGTTTATTCAAAAGCTTTTGTATAGAGTCATAAAATCAGATTTTAGACCTGTTGTGTTCATACTTTTTGTAATGATTGTAAATTTGGTCTCTCTCTAAGCCTCCCCTTTAAACTTTCAGTCATTATCGAGTTGTCTTTTTTTTTTCTTCTTCTTTTTTTTTTTTTTTTTTTTTTTTTTTTTTTTTTTTTTTTTTTTTTTTTTTTTTTTTTTTTTTTTTTTT
>KZ808404.1:145703-165203 GCA_000696205.2 Oncopeltus fasciatus | reverse complement strand
ACAAGACCACCATCCGCATATATATATATCGAGTTAATAACAACTAGAACCTAATCTATTGTATATTCCCAAATACACCCCGACCTACTGGCTAGTCTGGGCTAGGACTGGAAGTCGTTGCTTCAGTATCTATGCTTCTATCTGTAAAAGCAATTCCTGAGCGTAAAATAGAGAGTTAAAAAAGAACGGTTAAATGAGAAGGATATATATAGTAATTAAGAACAGGTGGGTAATGAGTAAAGTGAACACTCAAAAAGAAAAAAAATACAATGAGTAATATTTTCGTGGAGATTTATGCCCTTCGTCAGTGAGGAGTGAAGAAGCCAGTCTCTCTTCACTCCTCACTGAAAAAGCCGAGAACTACACTCCCACATGTTATTATTTACTATATATATCGCAACCCCGAGTGTCTCACTACTATCGACTAGTTTCGATACTATTATATAAGTTGCTCTTCCATGACTATTCCTCCTTGGATTTATATTTTAATGCTGGTTGACGAGCATTAAACCAACCACAATCTTCGTTTTTTTTTTTTGTGTCCGGAAGGAACAGCTTCAATGTCTTGAAAAAAATCTCACATTAACAGAGAGTTTGAGATCTGAGTATAAGTTGATAAAGTATTTCCGCAGATTTCTGTTGTTATTAAAGTACAACTGAAAACAGAAGTATACAGTGATTCAGCTATGCTTAAGCAATGGGATTTAGATGATGAATATCGACATTTAAAACATTTTTCGTCTAAAGCATTCGATTTCGGTTGATACGGGCGAGATGAAATGTGTTTGTGTTCCTGTCGTAGGCAAGTAGCCTAATCATTCCTGTTTCATTTAAAGCTCCCAAGCCTTTTTTTTTTTCCAAAACGACTTGGCTAAAATATGGTTTTGTCTTGACACTGACCTTTTCGGAGCAAACTATTTCATATGGGAGGAGCAAATCAAACGAGATCCTATTTCTGTTCGAAAAGTGTATTTTTGGTATATTTTTTTTACAATTACTATTGGCTTCATCAATGTTTCTTACAATCTAGTGTTTAATGGCTACATCATGTATGCCACTATACAAGGATGTAACTAAGATTCGTTAGTTTGTATAATCGTGCTCTGATCGTACTCTGTCCCACCGAGATCATGTAGTATCATAAGAAGCATAAAATTAAAAAACCTTGTGTTTATTTATAAGTAGATTTGACAAAATGTGCTTTTGTCAACAAGTAATTCTCATCTTGAAAACAATTATTTATTTGTACATCAAAAGTATTTTCAGTCTTACATCTTCTCTCGTTCCGAGAGGCTTGAGCAATCTATTGGAATTCGAAAGAACTTCCAACATGTTTGCTCTCCTGTAGTCTGGTATGCTGATGTGTAAGTCCCGGATGACTGCCATTGTTAACAATTATTGAACCTTGAATTGAAAAATAATGCTTCTAATAGTTTTTATGTTTTTATACTTGAAATGACCATGGCTTGAAACCTTATTCGTAAAGTAATATACAGTTAAAAGAAAGAAATTGGACATAACTGCCTTTTTCTGAAATTGTTAAATTAGAATTGACCTAATAAAATGTGCAACACTTAAAATAAAATAATTTATTCTAAGAGAGAAGACAGAGAAATAGAAAAATATTTTATCATAATGCATGGTTTCAATCGCGATTAACTTGCCTGGGCTCGTGGTATGTTACTGTTAGTCGCCATCTACTCTAAGAGCAGTAGAATGGTCCCACACGAACTTATTTTTTTACATGTTATTTATCTTTATATATATATATNTATCGCGATAAGGTTTATTAAAATTAATATTTGGACTTCATTGATGTAACAATATGAATGGTGATATTGGACCAGGCGATATATTCTATTAGAAATGCTAAGGTTTAGCTTAGCTAATTGTACTTTCATAAAATCATAACTATTCTTTTTACCTTTTGAAAAGAAAAATTGAAGCCACATTGGTGTGCTGTTCAGGTTCTTGGCTCACGTCCACTTCTCATATCAATTTCCCATGGATAGGTCCCTCCTAGGATTGGGAAGATGTGAAATGTTACTATTTAAATGGGGAAGTAATCACTGCTATAAGAATGAGATTCAAAGATTGTTCAGGTCAGGCATTTTGTGTCATAGGTAGGAACACTTTAGAATTGTGATTTGTCTTTAAATGTTTTAATGATTTTCTCAAATGACTATAAGAAGCCTGTATTGTTTACTGTAATGATAGTAATTCATAAGGTTAATTACCTTCCTTCCTTCGATATAAGAATTTCTTACTTTTCTTCTTCATCTTATTATCCTTAATATATGTACAACTCCTAAGGATTTTTGCTGCTTCCTATCGAATAACCCAAGCACTTCGGAAGTACTTCCTTCCAATCCTCTGATTTGCTCTCTATTAGACTTTCTGAAAAGCAAAATTCCACCTCCCTCCCCCCGCCCAAAATACTATCACACTTCACTCCCTTTGATCAAATCCTCATCAGTGCCCTTTCTTCTAGCCGATATGGCTAATATTTATATTTCCACTGTTATTATTTTATAAAATAAAAAATAAATTGCTTAATATGCACTGGACTAAAATGTTAACTTCGGATAAAACTGATACATTTTTAAATAGTATATTAATTACAATAAATAGCTGAAAATATTCTTTGTAAACTCAGTAAGTCTTCTTACCACTTTTTTCTTCATTGTTTTTCCATGTAATCGGGCTTTTATTTTCATTTAATTTTTTTGGGGTTGAAATTTATTTTAAGAATAATTTAAATCCAGAAGAAGTGACATTTTTTTAAATATTTTATAAACAAGCTGCTTATATTTTCCAGAAAATCTTAACTTAAAAGCATTTGGCTCCTCTTCTGTTGGTCGTGCTACCTCCTTACTGTTTCAAGCCGCCATAGCAACTGCGGAGGAACATTACGGAGGTCCAGAGGCTCAGGCGATTATACATGGTTCAGACAGATTTGATGCGGTGATGATGGAAGCATTCGCTCTAGAGCCAGCTTCTGCTCTCATACACAAATTTGGTTGTGTTGGCATAGAAGTATCCACATTGGGAGATATGTCCTGGCTTAATGAACTTTCAGGTATTATTATTTACTAATAAATAGACGAAACATAAAAATATCAATAATAAACTGAGTCTTGAACTTATCTATTGTAATATTGTTGTAATAAAATAATCTATTCATACAGTTATAATAGCTAATGGAAGGGGATAATGGTAGAATACGACGATGATTTGGTGGTTAATGTACTGCATTCGTAAGCCAAAGTTGCCTTAATCATTGCTTACAGCCGGGGTAGCTCATGGCATTCGTTCGGGTCTCGCAATCCTGGCAGCTGCGGGTTCAAAGTAAGTGCCATTGTTGGCAGTAGGCTGTTCACTTCAACTACTGAAACTTTGCAATCCATCACGTAAAATACACTCAAACATAATTTCCTAGGGGGTAATGCTCCTCTTAAGTCGCTTCTTTGGATGAAGAATCGCACTTTAGCTCACTGATCTTCAGCGACTCTACTCCATAAATGCACTATATCTCCCAAGAGTTCTATGGCTTTACTATAATTTAGCTCGGCGGAGGGATTGAATGATCTCATTTAGGTGCGACACAGATTTTCCTCGTCTCATTCATCACCAGAAAATCCTCTTGGGTATTAATGAGGTTACCCTGGCCCCTAGACCTTCTCTCGCGCTCTTTAGACGTCTGCTTCCTAAGATCTGGGAGGTACAAGACCACCATCCGCCATTTGCGGAACTACAAGTCTCTTTTGCCCGACTCCCTTTCCAAAGAAGAGCAGACTACTATTTTAAATACGTTTGCACACATAGTTTTATGAAACTTGGTCTTCTCTTTAGAGGCTTAAACAAATTAATTTTATCAGCAATAAGATTCCGCTTACAAAGGTTTATAAATAAATATAACAAACTAGAAAGGGAAATGGATAAATAAATTCCATAATATCGGAAGTTTACTATTATCGTTTTTTGAAATATAATCAATTATAACTCAAAAGCATTATGTAATCGAATCTATAACAATATAAATTTAAAAATTCCTATTTCCTTGACATTTTACTATTCTACTGAAAACAATTTAAATTTCTTAAAATCATTTATAAATATTTATAATTAATTTGCTATCCGTTTTCAGGGCTTCCAGACAACTCGGCATTCCAGATGGATTTCAAATCTCATATGACAGACACAATGAATTTTTCCGAAAGGTTACAAAATTTTTTTTCCATATGGTCATTAACGTTGGTTGGCTATTACCATTTGCAGGACATGCAAGTGATCATGGACAAATACTTCAACTATACAGGTTGGGAAAGTAGACCTCACATCTCTAAACTGGTCTCAAACAGAAGTCTTGTACTCGTCAACAAAGATATATTCCTAGGATTTCAAACCCCCGTTGCTCCACATGTACAGAACTTGGGAGGACTGAATCTCGTTCCAAACAAGCCACTTCCAGAGGTAAGCTGTTATCAACTAACACTAAATTACTGGTTTTTTTGGTTTTGATTTTTTTAACATATCAATTTGTACAGTAAATTGTCTTCTTTTTACCTCAAATGTAAATATTCAGTAGAATTTAGAAGAATTATATTATTTTATTCTGTAACATTTATTGAATTCCAAAGGAATGTAGTTATTGAAGTAGTTCTCATGATATATTATTAATAAAATAGTAGCAGTAATAGATAGAACAGCATAGTAATGATATGTGAATGACTGGGTGCACCGAATTTAAACCCAATAATTCATTAACCGTTTCAGTCTATTTTCGAGGTGAACAGACAAACTGCCGTACACTACGCAACCATAGACAAAATAGGGGGGAGCAAGGTAAGACAGTAGAAGTTTAAGAATGTTCTGTGGAAGAAGTTTGGGTAGCGGGGAGTTTAAAGATGGAGATACGTGAGATTTCCGTGATAAGGACTGGTCAATGGCGACACCAAGACTGTTTACTGAAGTGTAGAGCTGGATAGGCTGGCTGTCAATAGATAAGTAAACAGGGGGGGAGAGAATTTAGGAGGTGAGTGGATCCAAAAACATATCCGGATTTTGGCGCAACTTATTCCTTTCTGCCCAAGAGCTTGTGCTATCTAGGTCGGATTGGATATGGGACACAGCGTATATAAGTTCAGATGATCGGAGTGAGCAAAAGATCATCAGCATAGATATGGTGGGAACAAAACTTGATAGATTGAGGAAGATCATTAATATATGTGCGAACCAGTGTAAATAAAGATGCTGGGCTCGTGGGCAACATCTGACATGATGGAAAGGGGAAAGGAATGGGATGATTGGTAATATACCTGGAAGCAACCGGACAGAAAAGATTGGAACCATAGGTGAGCATTATGGGATAAGTAGTATTGAGTGATCTAAGGTATCGAATGCCTTGGAGAAAACTAGGAGAACAAGAATGATAATTTTCTGTCAATCCATGGCAAAAAGTGGCCTTGTGAAATCTTTACGAGAGCGGATTGAGTGGAAAAGAAAGAACGACAACCAGATTGTACGGGACCTATTGCGTTGGAGGATAGAAGGTGAAATCTGGGACTGAACAAGTCGTCTTAAGGGTTTAGATAGGTTTGAAATTATGAAAATGGGTCAAAAATAGGCAGGGGAAGAAGGACTAGGAAATTTACTTAGAGGACGAAACAGGGCTTGATTCCAGGCTTAGGGGAAAACAGAATACTGATGGGAAAAGTTATACATGTGAAGGAAGGCAGGAAAGATAACAGGAAGCGATAATTTGACGAGTTTTGTTCTGCCACCAGGGCCGTTCTGTAGGGGTAATGTGGGAAGAAAATAATGAGTCGGGATTGAAAGGAAAAGGATCAGGCATTTAAAGGAACAAATACTGAAAGAGATGGAAGCAAAATGGGAGTTCAGGTGGTCGGAAGTTATGGAAAATGGTACTGCTATGGACTGCTATGGAGATTGCTATGGTGTTATGGTATGGTATGCTATGGAGATTGCTATGCTATGGAGATTGCTATGGAGTGCTATGGCGATTGCTATGGACTGCTATAGAGATTGCTATGGTGTTATGGTATGGTATGCTACGGAGATTGCTATGGAGATTGCTATGGAGATGGAGAGATTGCTATGGAGATTGCTATGTAGATTCTGCTATGGAGATGGAGAGATTGCTATGGAGAATGCTATGGAGATTGCTATGGAGTGCTATGGAGTTCTATGGAGATTGCTTTAGCACATACATTAAGCTTCCATAGTAAAGGCCATTAATTGGATTTTGAAGCTGTGGAATAAGCCTGAGTGAAGTATGCTTCGTACAACCGTCAAATCTTGGCTTGGACCTCATTCCGAAGACGCTCCCAGACGTTCTCCCAATCCTCGGGGTACTTGGTACGACGATAGCGTCTTTTCTAAATTCAGGGGCAAACCCGGATGCAGGTAGTCGTAGGAAGGTGCGGGTTTTAAGAGGAGCGTGCTTGTCAAGGACTGATGTAGGTTAGAAGTTTCCGAGGATTCGGACCATAGACTCAACAGAATTGAAGGTAAATATAAGATCCCAGCGCAAGGACACAAGATAAGTTTGTATCAGGTCGAAAGTAAGGGAATCAAGGTCACGATAAGAGACAGTCTCTTATAAGGGGCTTGAAGGAGGGGGTTATTAGAGATTGTAGTTTATGCTGGATGGAAGTGAAATGAAATAACACACCCTGACGACGCAACTACTAGAGAAGAATACAATGATGAGAATATTAAGCCTTCTAGGGCTTGAGATGGTAGGCTGGAGAAAAAGGAACAAGAAATAGATTTAGGGAACGAATTTCTTATAAGATTTATGCTCTATTTGTTTTTTTTTGTTTTTTTGTTGTTTTTTTTAGGATATCAAAAAATATATGGATGAAGAACCAAATGGAGTAATACTTTTCTCATTAGGATCTAACTTGAGGACTTCTGAAATAGTAACCTCGGATATAGGAAGAGCAGTATTCAGTGTATTCGAAAAAATTCCTCAGAGAATAATAATGAAATGGGAAGCTGAAGAAGTACCTGAACTAATAGCAAGATCGAAAAATATCATGACATCAAAATGGCTTCCTCAACAAGATATATTAGGTATTAGGTTTTACTAATTTGTTACTTATAATTTGTTACTAATTTCTTACTTATAATTAATTTAAGCAACAGTTATATCAGGTTAGGCAATTTGATTAGTTTTAATCTAAAAAAAAGTTCAGAAGCAGAATGTTTTTTACGATTAAATGAAACTAATAAAAAATATATTGATTAGAGAAAAAAAAATACTACTAGTACATTTTAAATTCCAGTTGTTTAATATTTTTCAAGTTGCATCATATGATAGCTGAATTTCATGAGCTTTATGGTTTGAAATACGAACAATTTTTATTTGATCTGAAACATATATAAATTCCATTTCTTTGTTTTACTCTTAAAATTTGTAATTTACTTTCTTTAAACTAATTTCTTAACTAATTTAACCGACTTGGGCCATAAACGGACTTGGCTTTTTGTTTTATGCCCAAAAACGATATGCCGATGTGAAAAACTAAAAACTATGGCCTCTATGGAGCTCTGCTTCACACTCACACACACATTTCTCTGACTATACATTGGTGTCTACGATGTTCGGATAAAACATTAAATAACAACATCTATTTGAACTAATATTAACTAAAAATAAAAATATACAGCTGATTAAAAAAAAACTGCATTAAAGCATTATTTATTTTCAGCTCACGAGAAATGCGTTTTATTCATCACACATGGAGGGTACCAAAGTTTAACAGAAACCATTTACCATGGTGTTCCTATTATCGGTATACCATTCTTTGCTGATCAAACTAAAAATCTAAAACTCGCTATGGGAGATGGCTATGGGATCTTGATTAAGAAAGACAACGTAACGTATGACTCAGTTAATTGGGCAGTAAATGAAATTCTGAAAAATCCAAGGTGAGTCCTTTCATATACATATTTTATCACTTCACATATTTTTGTTTTCCCATAATATTAATATTTAGTTTAGTGCAATGAAACTAAAAAAAAAAATATATTCTTAGTGAAAAAATATTTAAAGTTTGAAGGACTTTATACATGAAATGTTCAAATAAAAATATTCATCAACTGCGTGACGGACTGTTTTGTTGTATTATCTCGATATTTTTTTCTCCTAGTCCAAATTCATCAGGCTTTTTCTCTATTATAATTATAAATTTATATTTATTGCGCAACTTATTCCTTTCTGCCCAAGAGCTTGTGCTATCTAGGTCGGATTGGATATGGGACACAGCGTATATAAGTTCAGATGATCGGAGTGAGCAAAAGATCATCAGCATAGATATGGTGGGAACAAAACTGGATAGATTGAGGAAGATCATTAATATATGTGCGAACCAGTGTAAATAAAGATGCTGGGCTCGTGGGCAACATCTGACATGATGGAAAGGGGAAAGGAATGGGATGATTGGTAATAAACCTGGAAGCAACCGGACAGAAAAGATTGGAACCATAGGTGAGCATTATGGGATAAGTAGTATTGAGTGATCTAAGGTATCGAATGCCTTGGAGAAAACTAGGAGAACAAGAATGATAATTTTCTGTCAATCCATGGCAAAAAGTGGCCTTGTGAAATCTTTACGAGAGCGGATTGAGTGGAAAAGAAAGAACGNGCAATTTAAAAATATTTTACTTTAACTGGAATCGGATTGCTGGGTAGAAATAATGGCCTGAGAAATATATTCCCCAAAAGGTATAGTAGTTACAACTATCATACTTATAACCATGCATGATACTCTGAAGGCAAATCTAACGAAAGGTTCATTATGATCTATCTTCGTGGTCAGTTGTCAGGATACCATATCCAACATAACCCTAGCCAAAGTACGGTAAAAACTAAGGAGGGATAAGGGAAGTAAGGGATGTTCTAAATCCTTAATGTATCATAAAAACAAATAAAATATATATTACCAGTTCTGATATTAAATTCCTTTACAGATACAAGAAGGAGGCGGAAAGGCGATCGAGAATGATGAAGGAGAGACCGCGCAGTGGATTGGACGAAGCGCTGTATTGGGTGGAGTTTGCGATCAAGTATCCGAATGTATTGACTCCTAGATCTGCATTCCTTACCTTCGTACAGCTGCATCAGATCGACATATATGCCTTCTTAATAGTCTCCTTGTACCTCACTTATAAATTGTCTTCTATATTAGTATGTTCATTAAGAAATGTGTTTTCAAAAAATAAAGAAAAAATACTATAAATTGAAATAAAAGCTTAATTCAATTAAATAGCATTTATATTTTATAACGCTCTCCATAAAACATATTAGAAAAAAGATATTTCGGAATATAATTTTAAGTGTTAGGTAGGCTCTTTTATTTTTAAACGCAAATACCAAATTCGGTAATAACACTTTCCATATATATAATAAGACAAACCCCTATACATAAATGTATTTTTGGTTTAAATTGTATTTAAAGAGATACTAAAATGTATAATCGTAATCTCTATGTAGTTATTTGAGTTACGTAGACGTTTATAGGATATAAATATGTAAAGTATAATTTTCTAACATTTATGTTCTGGAACCTCTGGAATTGAAAATTACGCAATTAAGCTGCAACTTGTTATGTTATTTTCTACTTATTTTATTCCCAGAGAAAACAGATAATTAATGTTGAAATGGTGGATATACATCACAACTTGTGTAAGATTGGCTGCATTCAGCCATGTATTTTTTCCCCTGTAATTCTAAGATTTAGATTTTTTGAAGAAAAATCTGGCGCTTTTGGTAAACGAAAGATCCGCATAGAATCTAATAACGTAAATTAATTGAAAACAACCAATTAAAGATAAGAATCTTCTTCCCAAAATAGAGGAATTAATTACAAAAAAAGAAAAGAATGAGCACCAAATTTAAGTGTATGAACATCGTCTCGGGCCGAATACATGCGTTCACTGTCACTGTCTGCATTCAACTGCGTTTGTATTCTGTGAGTTGGTTGGATGTGTCAGGTATAGCTGTAACGGTCGCTTTGTCGGCGATAAGGTCTGTCACACGTGCGAGTTATAAAGGTCAGAGTCCATTACTCACTCACATTCCAGGTACACACTCACAGAATACAAACGCAGTTGAATACAGACAGTGACAGTGAACGCATGTATTCGGCCAGAAGATGGACAATGTCCGAAAGCGCTCGCCAACAGAAGATGGTTTGCAGAAACCAATGAAGATGGATAATAGAAGGTATGATAGTTCTATATTCATTGTTGGTGGAAATAACCTTTTAGATTATTTATCGTCTCGGGCTTTCATCAGCATAAAATTGGCCCCGATTCAATTCACAAAACTGCCTTTAGCACTGAAAATGGTCATTACTAATTTCTTCATTCACCATTTAGAGTAAGAAATGCTCCACCAAAGACCAATGAATATAATATTTGCAAAAATGAGTAATGTACTTGTCTTCGTCTTGCATTTGTCTTGATGGGTGTAATACAGCCTTGATGAATACAGCATACACCTTAGGATTAATTTAATTAAATTAATTCGCGCTGATCGTTCATATATAGTAAAGATTTGCTCATATCTATCACCATTTTGATATTAAACAAACTTTTTACTTTTAAAAACTACGTTCTAATGATTTTAGGCAAATTTTCATAAATGAAGCTTTTCATATGATCAAAAAGCCAGAATGCAATCAAATTCTTAATCAAATATAAAACTCATTGATATAAAATAGTAATTTTATTTATTTATTTCTGCACTATTCTAAATTTTAATTATCCATTAACTTCCACATTTGTCTATTAAGGCCATCCAAAATGAGGTTTTCATACAATCATTAAAATATACCTAACAAGCCGACATTTTATTTCTACTAACATTGAGTTGTTTGTCCTTTTATTTTTAAAAGGACTATTTTACTACAGTGATACTGTAGTTAACACACGTTAATTTAGTAAACTGGGAGGTTATCACAGGAATCTATATTAAGAAATAAAATTGCCATGATGGTATCAGTCACTAATATCAGGCAGCAAATTTAATCACATATTTTTTTAAATTCGAGATCTCTAGGTTTACAGGTCATCCATTATTAACAATAAATATGTCTTAAAGTCATTAATGAAAAATTTTTTTATGGAATTAGCAGCTTTCTGTATCATTATCTTTTTATAAATTTGGAAGATAATTCATATATAACAAGTTGTCAAGGACTGAATCCGTCTCCAATGTTTTTAACTTTAATAATAAATCAATTGATCAGGATCAGACGTATTCAGATACGCTTTTGTTCTGTTGAATAAATTTACTTTTTACTCTATATTTATAAGCTGTTAAATCAATAATACAGCCGATAATTAATGAATAATTAACTGCTTTTAAGAGTTGTCTAAGGGAGCTAAATACATACATATGCATGGATAAAGGGTATANAGCGAAGATATTTAAGAAAGAACAGCATATCCGAACACCCCCTAACGGCCCGCCGTCTCCCCATACCCCTCAACAATCTCGGAGGAAAAATAACCAATACCAATAGGTAATGATAACATTTATATGATTAAACATTATAAGGAGATATAATAGATATAACTATAGTACTTTTGGGTTGTTTTTAAATATTTCAAAGAAACTGCGCAGAATACTGTTTTATTTGTGTGATTGATAAAAACCAATGCAGATTTTATAATCAGTTTTAGGATATGTATGAGGCGAAGTCAAAAAATTATCTTTCTACCTATGAAAGAGGAGAATAAGATAAAGGAAATATATCATCATGTTTATCTAATCAGGATATATTCACACAAATGTTATATAATCTTGCCATTTCTTGTCTAGTACATATAATACTTTTAATTTCATCAGTTTGTACTTGTCATTAAGATGAGCAAGATCGAGTACAAAGCTGTCATGAAATTTTTAGTCAAAGAAGGCTTCATTCCTTAAGAAATTTTCGAACGCCTACAGAAAGTGTATTGGGTCTCTTCTCTTTGCTATAGCACAGTGAAATATCGGTTGACGGGGAGAGAATCCATAGAAGACGACTGGCGTTCATGTTGGCTTGCAGAAGCGACTACCCCAGACCTTATCAACAGCATCCAGGACTTGGTACTCGATGATGGCCGTTTAAAGGAGAAAGAGATCGCAAGGAAGAGGTTCGAGTATCGGAAACTACTCTTCTGAGTATTCTAGACAACCACCTCGGCATGTCAGTTGAGATCCCAGAAACCTCTCAGCTGCTCAAAGGAAAGTTAGAATCGATTGCTACAAAGAATTGTTATCGCTCTGCGGTTAGAATCCTAAAGACATTTTAACATGAATAGTGAATGAAGATTAGACTTAGGTCCACTACTGTGACCCTGAATCTAAACAAAAAAAAGGAGTGCTTAGGAAAGTTGCCAAGCCTACTGTGAAGTTTAAGGCCACCCATAGGCAGGAAATATCATGGCCATAATTTTTGGGGATTCAGAAGGGAATCCAAATGACTGATTACAAAGGTGTAAAAATCACGGGAAAGCATTATTGTAATGTTTCGATCCTTCTTAGGATATCAATCAAGGAGTAAGTCGCGGAGTCCTGCATCTTCATGACAACACCTCGACATACCTCTCTTATAGTGATGGCCACAATTGACGCCTTGGACTTTGATTGGATCAAACATCCTCCTTACAGCCCAGATCTAGCCCCCACAGTGACTACTTTCTGTTCTCGAATCTCAAAAAGGACCTCAGGGGGTGGCGATTTGAGGACGAAGATCAACTCTAAGTGGTTATTGATGCTTGTTTGGTTCCGAAGAAGAAAATTAGTATTTGGAGAGCTTAGGAAAATTAATAAATAAATAATAAATATTTATTATGATTTCATTCATTTCTGGTTCAGACCGAGAACATTCTGACCTCCCTCTTCTAATTGAGAGTTTTAATAATCATCTCATGTTGAATTCGTTGTAAAATGAAACCAAAATACAAGTAAATAAATAAAGAGAAATTTGAATAAAATTAAGTGAATGACTAAATAAAAAATAAATCAGTAGAATAAGGAAAAGACACCCAGATGAAAGTCCGTAAAGGGCACTCACTCTATAAGAAAATTTATTACTGAGTCATTGTTTTTTTATTAAAATCCCAACTATAATGCCATTTAAATAATTCTTTGCCGTACTTCCCACGTTCTGTAAAAATGCGCCTGATAGTGAGATGTGTTTCTAAAATCTTTAAACTTTTAGTAATCATCATTATTGAAAGAGATGTTTTGGAATATCCACACCCAAACTACTAAATTTAAATCCGTTAAATTTATTATCACAAAGATATTTGATAACTTTTTTTTTTACTTTAAATTCTTTTGAAAACCTTATATATCTTTGAAAACTTCTTAGTCTGGGTAGGTATCTGTTTGCGACCCTTAGATTGTTATAATTGGACAGTTTTTTACCGTAGAGATTATTAGTAATTATGTTAATTTTTTGTGACCTCAGATTGCTATATTCTATAAAAAAAAATATATACATAAAAACTTTCCATTGTAACTAAGATATTTTGAAACATTTCCGAAGGTCGGCTAGAGTAGAAGTGACACGCTCTAACTATGCCTTCTACTATCATCCTGTGAGAGTAAAGGAAGATATAATGACTCTTACGTAACTACCGAAGATTGTAGGCCAGGAGACGAGTTTGTCTCAGAGTACGCCCTGCAGTGGTCGGGATGTTTCTGCTGGGTAGCTTATTCCTGCTTCTGGCAACACCATCCTCATCCTACAGGATACTCGCATTCTTCCCGTTCCCCGCGACCAGTCATCACAATGCCATAGCCCCCCTGCTCCACCGGTTGGCCAGCGCTGGACACCAGGTCGTCTACCTCACCCCGATCCCGCCCAAGGTCCCTCACCCCAACCTCGATGTTCGGCAGATGAAGGGCTTCATCAGGGAGTACTTAGGTGAGTGAACATGCATTATATTCTTCTTGTTAATACTCAACACCTATACTTGGCTAATCAAAAAATACGGTGAACATATAATAATTAATTTCACTGTGTATAGATGTCAAGAGTTAGATGAAAAAATTGGGGGAATTGATATAACCAAAGTGGAATTTTTTCATAATCTCATTTTGAACACTTTTTTTTTTTTTTGGTAATTTCTTTTATGATCATGTTTTATTATTAAATTTAGAAGAAATTTGTTCTTAATAATTTAATTTTAGTATGTATCTTACAACACGCGACATATTTTATAACTAACGCGCACACACACACACACACACACATATATATATAATATGTTCGTGCAAAAGGATTTACTTTGGCATTAAAAAAATTATTTATCATTAATTTCTATAGGCATGCATAATGCATTAGTGGTTGAAATACCATTTTTTTAAAAAGAAGATAAAATGAATGGATTCGAGCAAAAATAAAAATAGTCTTTTACTTCATCTTCTTGTTGAAGCCTTCAAACTTAATGAGCTCCTTAAGGGAATTCACTGTACTATTTCAAGCACTTTGTGTCGTGAAGGGAGGGTCTATCTACGAAGATAGATAAGGCATCTAATTTTTTTGGGCTCATGGGACGAGACAAGCTTTTATTCGCGATAAAGGAACGGGACAACGTGCGCTACAAAAGAAGTTTAAACAGAAATACATCAAATTTTGAACATTATTCTCAACATTCACTATTATGTTTAAAATTGCATACTTAATCTTTTCAATAAAATGATAAGATATGAATTTCAATGTTACTAAAATAGACAGAGGATGACATTAGAAGAATGTAAGAGTGTAGAGGAACGTATTTAAAATTTCAATATTTGTTGAATATTAATCAACTAAGTGTTATAATTTATAAAGCACGAGTAATATGACGTAGAAGGTTCTGCATTATTTTACCATAAATCCCCAAGTTGCAGTTCAAATTTTTATTTAACTCCTGTTAATTATTCCAAACAATATTTTTTGAGCAATATTCACTAGGGTGACGATATCATCTGAGGTTATACACTCTGTAAAAGTAGGACTGTTATCAAACTGACAACTAACTTCTCCTTATCTCTAAATGAAAGCTTGATAAAAAAAAACGTCAGCCAACAGTGATACGATCGTGATGAAACCATACAAGCTTTTCATATTCTCCTCTATCTCTTTGATCTATCATTTTCTCCCTGCTATATTTATTTTCTACCTGTTTTTTTTTCTTTTTATTCACCAGATTTATGGTCTAAAAGTACTTACAAAAGTGTCCGGCACGAATTACATTAACGAAACAAATTTCTCATGCTTTTGCTTACATTTATAAAGGACAGAAATAATTTGGCCAAAATGTAATCTTGTAAGCGAAAAATTATATTGAATAGTAAAGGATGCTCCCTAAAGGATAGTCTGCAAAGTGAAGGGAGACTCTGAACCCTCTGAAAAATTTTTCCAACATATTTCTTAATAGGATATAGGTTGAAAATAGTTAGGAATTATTCTAGGAAAATTACATTTTGTCTATTATATTATTTTATGCATTTAAAAAAATAAAACCTATTGAATATAAACCAAACTTACCAAGAAAGTTCTAAAACGCTTATTTATGAGTACCGTACTTTCTAGAGGCTACTTCCTATAACTGCTTTTCTGAATAATTATTAATCATACATTGCAACTGTTATAGGCCCCTAATATATGTAATATTTATTCTTATATGCAGAGGTCCTTGGATTATACTGGAGTAGAAAAAATGAATTTACAAAGACTTGCTAAAAATGTGTTCAATGAGTTAGTTAAATATCGATCAATTAATGACTTCAAAGTTTTCTAGATGAATGCTGTAGATATTCTTTTAAAAAAAATCTTTTAATACAGCCCGACAATCTCTCAGAAGATAATCCGGCCACCATTAAAGATGAGGTAGTGTACTTAGGAGTCACTCTTGATGGAGCACTAACTTTTATGTCATACAATAAATCTGTAAAAGCGAACTGCAATAAGGATATTGCATCAGATATCGGATATTATTGTAGATATCGTAGATGTTGTACTCAGAAAACTTAAGATACAAGCCAGTTTGTGAAAGATTCACTGGGCTTTATTTCAACAGATTAATAAGATCACAACTTGATTATAGTTCTACATCTTACAGTTCAGCAATTGAAAGTATTCCTACCTAGAGAGCATTACACTGACATCAGAGAAGCCCCAGATACTTTTTCATCTAGTCGAGTCAAAATTATCTATGCTGATACTAGTGAGTTGCACTACAGGCGAACTTTTCTTACAATGAGATGCTACATAAGAATTTTGTTACCAACAAATCACCCCTTAACGTTATCATTTTTCTTCTTTTTTTTTTTTTTTAAAAAACCCAATTTCACAGTCTATAACATACAACAATAAAAAAATGCTTCTCTTACCTTGATAAGTAGTTTAATTCATGTTTACGGCTTCAGAATTCCTGGAACATATAGTGTAATAATCTCATCAATCATATCCTGGATTTTAATTAGTCCACAATTATATCTCAGCCCAACACAATATCTGAAACAATCCAATTCAACAGAAACACATATATATATAAAAAAAAAATTTCATCTCTTAACAAAAAATTAAAACCTTTAGTTCTTGTTTTGACTAAAGATTCCAAAACTAGTTTATGTGTTGTCTCATCGATCTATCTAAAAGGGTAATTAAAAATTAATGTTCTGGCTTAATTTTGGAAATTCCTAATAATTTTCAGTCCAAGAAGTCCTTAAATATAGTCTTTCCTATGCCTAATAAAAACTTAATATGTAGTGACTCTTCTATATCAATAACAAATATTCACACCAACATTCTCAATATCAATGAAATATTACTGTCAGTTCCCCCCACTTAGGTGAGAAAACATAATTTTTTTTGTTTTGTTTTTTGGACACCTGGACGCTAACGTGAAGGGTAATGAAGAGCCTGATAGTCTAGCTAAAATGGCTTCCCTTGAAGAAAATTTTTATACAAAATCTTGTAATCCAAACTAATATCATACACTATAATACAGGTCTGGAAAGAGTGGGAAGATCACTGGATATTTACAAATATCAATAAACTTAAAATAAAGCACCAGTAAAACCCTGGCAAGGGAGGATTTGTATGTGTATATATATANCATATTTATAAAGATATATATTTTTTTTTTAATTTTCTGTATAGAACTCAGTTTTGTCTGGCCTCTATATTTCTCACCAGTTTTTTTATTTTACTTTCTTAAAACACTAAAGAGATAAAACAAAACATTTGTTTATTTACCACCAATTGTTTACTTTCAATTTTCAACTAAATGAAAAAAAATGAACTACAAATGTTAATATTTATTTTTATGACACTTAACGTCAATATTTATTTAGAGTATGGTAGAAAACACATTTTGCGGACCTTTTTTTGAGATTCTCATAATAAAGCATTACAGTAAAATTTTCTTCAAAAAAGGAATTAATAAAACTCCTTTTTCAAGAAATACAGCCTCATCCTAGGATCCCAAGCACCTGGTAGGTAAGACAATTCATAACAGTAATGAACCAGCTGGAGCCGGAATCCACATTCCATTCTTGACCGCAGACCATACCAATAATGATGTAACTTAGCAATTGTATATTGTGTTTATTTTTTATATTTATTTGCAAATTTTACTTAGATTTTTAGCTTTTTTAATATGGAATCACTGAACCTGTTGAAATATCCATATGTCCCTTCATCTTTTCAATATGAATAGCCTAATTTCCAGGAAATCTACAAATAATTAGTATCGCAATACTGATCACATGAAATTTAAATGAATTGTAAATTATTTTAAAGCTAATTTAAAATTATTAGACATTATAATTTTAATTTAGCTTCTAAATATTAAGAAGATATCTAAAATAATACCACAAACTAAATTATTGAAAGAAAGTAAACTAAGCCCCTCGAGTTTTCTATACACGAACCTAACTTAAATTATAGAGGCCTTAATTAGGTCAATTTATAAATTCCTAGAGTAATTTAGCCACAATATAGAGACACAGTTCTCAGAGAGGAACAATTTTTTTAACTACCCATGAGAAGTCGATACTTGATGAAAATTGGAATATTTACTATTTCAAAGTAAATTTTATATTATACCCATAAATTTAAAGTGTTGACAATTATATACCTGACATAGATTATACTGCTAATTAAATAAATACACCCAAACTACTTACATAATTCAGGAGAGGAAATTTTACTTTGAATAAGCTGAAATATATAAAACGACTACAATGTTAAAAAGTAATTCAATATATAAATGAAACGTAAAGAAATTAAACAAAATAATGAGAATAAATGTTGTACATTTCAAATTGTTCATAAAACTGGAGCCAAAGCTTAAGCCATTGGAAACTATTCAGCAATAATTAAAGGTGTAAATGTAAAATGCTTGCTTAACATCAGCCCTCTTTAAATTCTTAATATTCTTATTCTATCCTTTATGAGCTGTATGTATTTGTATTGCTCCAAAAATGTAAGTTCTTATTATTACTACATATTTGAACTATACTTTATAAAAATTATTACCCATTTATTTTTTTTTATTTTAGCACAATAGTACTGGATTCAATTTTCTACTAAAGGACATTTTATAATAAACCTACTAATATTTTCCGCAATGAGAAATTTGTTATTATTAGTGATCTTATTGCAATAAGAACATTGCAATGCATTAAGTGCTTTTAAAACAAGGAATAAATCTACTAAGTCAGGCATTTCATAAAAACTTTGTATTTTCTGTAAGAGAGCAATCCCTCAATTGGAAATGGATATTGCCCAATTAATATTTATTTATAATATTTAACCAATTATTCATTGATCCTTTATTTATTTATGCTATAAATTTATTGTAATTTTAATATTTTAGTAGAATAAATTTGTTTTTAAATTTTCAGAAATTCTTGATCTAGAAAAGCTAGGTGCTGACTCTGTGATTGCTGGAACCTCTAGGCTGTATCAGGCTGCAATTAAGTCTGCACATTTCTTTTATGGAGGTCCAGAAGCACAGGCCATCATACATGGATCAGACAAATTTGATGCAGTAATGACAGAAGCATTCTTCCAAGAGCCAGCTTCTGCTCTCATACACAAATTTGGCTGTGTTGGCATAGAAGTTTCTACAATGGGTGATATTGCTTGGCTGAATGAACTCTCAGGTATTTTTTCTGAAATATTTATCTTATTTATTAAAATAAGGCCATTTATTGTCAATAATAATGAGTACCTTGACTAAAATGTATAAAATATGTTATGGTTCACATCTCATGGCAGACCAGTATGTGGTTAACACACCATTCTAGCTGCCTGATTTTATTCTGTTCCATGAAGGTATCCAAGCAGGGCTGTTTGCCAAAATAGCATCCTGTTTAGACTGTTACTATTACAATCAAAAGCAAAGGAAGAAAAAAAAGAAAAAATACTGTGCTCTGTGTAAATAACATAGAATATGTAACAAGGAAAAAATATATAT
>KZ808404.1:122845-135732 GCA_000696205.2 Oncopeltus fasciatus | reverse complement strand
ACATAAATAATAAATTATTAAAAAATTATTCTTTTATTAATTATGACTTTGATTTTTTGTCATAAGACAAATAACAATGAAAATATTGGTGATTATTTTCTCATGGGGTAGGCATCACCTTTTTTTTTTTTAAATCAAATCATGGATGTGCAGTTACAAATAATAGTGAAAGAACTTGGAAGAGGAAAAAAATGTTTAATCTTCAAAAATATATTTATTAGAATGGCTTATTGGTGGTTATTTTTACTTTCAAATGTTGCATTTTATAAGTAGATGTTTTTTTGTTGGGGTTCGGTCAAGGTTGATCCAAAAAATACAAGTTATAAAATGTGTATTTTTTTAATTGTAATTTTTGAATCACCTCGACCGAACCCCAACAAAAAAACATCTAATAATCTCTATGGTCAAAAACTCTCCAGTTGCATTTTATATTCTACAGTCTTATTATACTAATTATAATTATACATTATTATTATCTAGTTATATAAGGGGTATACCACTCTGAAATGAGGAAGGTATCTCATGTGGTTATTCATATGCATGTGGTTATGCAATAAATATTTAAATATAAATTGCAATATTTTTGCTAACTTTAATGTTTTTATTTAAATGTGATATGAGATTAGTTATTCAATAACTATCATTATATCCAACTCTTTTTTTTTTTTTTTTTTAAACAGTTTATCAGTTTAAAAATTTTAGAATTGAGGATGGCTCAAGTAGGCTCTGAAAAACTTTAAGTTGATCTAATTATAAAACTGACATTGTTTAGATTAACTTGTACCCATCTACCTAAAATATTTATGAGATATCTGCTTTCTTTACCAGGTATGCAAGTTTAAAATGTCGTTTATTTCTTAAAATATATACACAGTAATTTAAAAAAAAGTATAATATATTTTATTCAAAGTACTGGCCCTCGCTTTCTACACATTTTGTCCATCTCTCGGGCAATATATGGATACCATTCCAAAAGAATGCTTCATCTTTATTTGAAATCCATTCATCGAGCCATTTTCGTACGTTTTCGAAATTGTTGAAGTGTTGCTCCGCCAATGAGTGTCCCATCGATGAGAAGAGGTGNATATGGCTTAAAAACAAAATGAGCTTCCAAGGCATATCTGAAGAAAAAATAGATATATACAATTTTTAAAATATCAATTCTACAATTAGATGTTTATTTGTTGGGGTTCGTTCAAGGTAGATCCAAAAATACAAATTTAAAGGAGAAATGTATTTTTTTAAATTATCTGCTAATGTTTCAGCTTACATTTTAAGCCATCTTCAGGGTTATCATGAAGATGAGAGGGGACCACATGACCACAGGGGACATCATGTCCCTAGGTTCACATTACATGACATCAGTCATGTAAATGTGAACCTAGGGACAGGACTTCCCCTCTTGTCTTCATGGTAGCCCTGAAGATGGCTTACAATGTAAGCCGAAACATTGGCAAGTAATTTAAAAAAATACATTTCTTTTAAATTTGTATTTTTTGGATCTACCTGGACCAAATCCCAACAAAAAATATCTAACAATAATATCTACGGTCAAAAAAACTCTCCATTTGAACATATAAATTGTACTCAATTTTAATTTATTTTATTTTAATAACTGAACTCTTTTAATGTGGTTATATATATATATTATTTAAAGAAGAGTAGAGAAATGCTGAGCTAATGTATTAGTTTTAGGGCAAATGTAATTTTTTTTTTTTTTCCTGGCCGGATCAAATTTCAAATTAGTAGGTATAGCGTATATTATTCATTGAAAACATGTTATACTTTGTAAGTTGGAAGGAATACCTTTTTTCAGTTAATATTGAATCCTTGTATTTTCTTTTTTTCTCTCATTGGAATATAAAGATGGAATTCAAGTAATATCACTAGATTAATTATTCATTAGCTCATATAAAAAAATATGAGAGCCATTACTTTCTCTACCTTACACTAGATATCTAACTGCTGTTAGTGGGGGAGACATATTGAGTTTGGATACTTAGCTTGTCTTTAAATTCAACTCTAAATAAAGTTGATTTATTTATGTTACAAGGGTTTGTTTGTTTTAAAGTTTTCTTTTCGCCTGTCTGTCCAAGTAATTTAATACAAGTGATTTTATACAGATAGAAGAAGAAAATTGCCTCTAACAGAAAAATAATAAGGACAATTCTTTAATGGGTAGGAATATCAATAGCTTGTACACTAGTTTCGAATATACAAGTATAAATGTCGGTCAGGAACATAATTGTCTTTTTGGAAAGATTAAAGAGAATTTGACTAGGGATTAATTCATTCCCGGGTGTTTTGTGCTTAGACAGATGATTATATACTTGACCTCGGAAGGTGTTACGGCCTTGAGTGGTAAGGACATAACTCGCGTGCCAGAAACTTCTCAGCCTCCACAGAACTGGATCTAAGTGAGGAGTAAATGTTTACTTGAGGTGCTTGTCTTTGTCAGAAAAGGACCATCTCCCATCTCCTTGGTGCAAGGGAGTAAAAGCTTTTTGGTTCTTAAAGATTCTGCGAGTAGTAATCCAGACAGATCTGTCTCCTGCTGAGAGATTGGCATTACAGGCCTATTAGAGTTTTTGTGTCATGAGCATTTAAAAATTCTTTGGAGACTTAGAATGGAGCCAATGAACAAGAGATGTCAATTTCACATCATTGTGGGAACTAATCTCTTTTTACTAGACACAGCTAGTCAACTTAAGATATTACCAATATCAAACTCAGACTCAAAAATACCTATTTCAGTATAGGCAAGAATCCTTGTTTTCTTTTTTCACTCTCTTCCTCTTTACCTGGAATGGAAAATACTCATAAATTCCTCGTTATTTGCCATTGCTTGTCTCTTCTGCCTGGTGGTAAGCTGCCATTTAATGACTTAGAACATATTTATTCAGTAAAATAGGGTATAATTTTTAACAATTGTAGTTTAAAAAGACTACTTTTAACACTTTGTCACTTTACTTTTTTCTTTATATATCTTAGCCCTTACAGTTAATTTACTCAGAAATAATACTATTATCATGTCGGGTTCATGTTTCGATAGAAAATTTACAAGTTTTGCAACTAATATTCATTTTTTGTTAGCATACCAATATGAAATTTAACAGGTATAAATTTCTAAAATTAATCCCAGATACTTTAAACATATGAATCAAGTTTATTCAGTACCATTAGTACTAATAAAACAAAATACACAGAACTTCTTGCAAAAGTAGTATACATATAATCATATCCCAGCCTCATTAAAACCAAAAATATCCCATACATAACAAAAAAGTTTTCTGAACACTTCCAAACAGCGATTTAATTCAGAATCAACTTCTGATTGCTTTCACTGCTTTCAACAAAAAATATAGGAAGTTGCATTTATTATTTTTTAAGTATTTTTCATTGTGAATAGACTTGGTTTATTTTAAATAAGGATAATTGATATTAATTGGAGGCAATAAATGATGGATAAAAGAGACTATTAGAGAAATTATTAGGGATAAGGAAACCTAAGAACTTCTAACCACTGAAGAGAGAATACACCAACATTTTCTTTAGACTTAATTAGTTAAGTAACTTAAGGAATCGATGATTCCATCATCAGAGCTGATACCAACTAAGGAAATGTTCAAATCCAGAGGGCTTATGTGACTATCATCGATCTCAAAACTTATTTAGCTAATGTAGTTTAAGGAAAATAGAAATTCTCTCTGCCATTGTTAAAAACAAATTTAGTTGCAATGCAAAAGAGTAATGTAGGTTCTCTATTTCTTAAATACCCTACTTAAAAGATAATTTTTCAAGTTCTAATGGCTGCTGTAATATGAAAAATAATTTCAAAAACACACATTTGGTACAGCACAAACACATAAATGTATATTAATCTGCATTAATGTATTCCGCATAAAAAACATTTGACATTCTTAGCTTCTCACACTCTCTCTTACTTGTCTTATTTTGCTGGAATATAATATGAATATATTATAAATTGTGAGAAAAAAGAGGAACAATTTTCCTATAACAATTAAGAGTTACCTATTGATCACTGTAAATGTATAAATATAAACCATAAACGCTTCTGCTGTGTTGTCAATGAAACAATTTGACAAAAAAAAAAAAAATAGACCATAATCAATAAATTGATCTTACCCTGAAAAGAATACCTAGAACAGCAAAGTTGTATGCTTTGTTCCTCACTTCCATTCTGTAATCTCTGCATGAATATGGCTTAAAAACAAAATGAGCTTCCAAGGCATATCTGAAGAAAAAATAGATATATACAATTTTTAAAATATCAATTCTACAATTAGATGTTTATTTGTTGGGGTTCGTTCAAGGTAGATCCAAAAATACAAATTTAAAGGAGAAATGTATTTTTTTAAATTATCTGCTAATGTTTCAGCTTACATTTTAAGCCATCTTCAGGGTTATCATGAAGATGAGAGGGGACCACATGACCACAGGGGACATCATGTCCCTAGGTTCACATTACATGACATCAGTCATGTAAATGTGAACCTAGGGACAGGACTTCCCCTCTTGTCTTCATGGTAGCCCTGAAGATGGCTTACAATGTAAGCCGAAACATTGGCAAGTAATTTAAAAAAATACATTTCTTTTAAATTTGTATTTTTTGGATCTACCTGGACCAAACCCCAACAAAAAATATCTAACAATAATATCTACGGTAAAAATTTGAATGAATAAATTGTACTCAATTTTAATTTATTTTATTTTAATAACTGAACTCTTTTAATGTGGTTATATATATATATTATTTAAAGAAGAGTAGAGAAATGCTGAGCTAATGTATTAGTTTTAGGGCAAATGTAATTTTTTTTTTTTTTCCTGGCCGGATCAAATTTCAAATTAGTAGGTATAGCGTATATTATTCATTGAAAACATGTTATACTTTGTAAGTTGGAAGGAATACCTTTTTTCAGTTAATATTGAATCCTTGTATTTTCTTTTTTTCTCTCATTGGAATATAAAGATGGAATTCAAGTAATATCACTAGATTAATTATTCATTAGCTCATATAAAAAAATATGAGAGCCATTACTTTCTCTACCTTACACTAGATATCTAACTGCTGTTAGTGGGGGAGACATATTGAGTTTGGATACTTAGCTTGTCTTTAAATTCAACTCTAAATAAAGTTGATTTATTTATGTTACAAGGGTTTGTTTGTTTTAAAGTTTTCTTTTCGCCTGTCTGTCCAAGTAATTTAATACAAGTGATTTTATACAGATAGAAGAAGAAAATTGCCTCTAACAGAAAAATAATAAGGACAATTCTTTAATGGGTAGGAATATCAATAGCTTGTACACTAGTTTCGAATATACAAGTATAAATGTCGGTCAGGAACATAATTGTCTTTTTGGAAAGATTAAAGAGAATTTGACTAGGGATTAATTCATTCCCGGGTGTTTTGTGCTTAGACAGATGATTATATACTTGACCTCGGAAGGTGTTACGGCCTTGAGTGGTAAGGACATAACTCGCGTGCCAGAAACTTCTCAGCCTCCACAGAACTGGATCTAAGTGAGGAGTAAATGTTTACTTGAGGTGCTTGTCTTTGTCAGAAAAGGACCATCTCCCATCTCCTTGGTGCAAGGGAGTAAAAGCTTTTTGGTTCTTAAAGATTCTACGAGTAGTAATCCAGACAGATCTGTCTCCTGCTGAGAGATTGGCATTACAGGCCCATTAGAGTTTTTGTGTCATGAGCATTTAAAAATTCTTTGGAGACTTAGAATGGAGCCAATGAACAAGAGATGTCAATTTCACATCATTGTGGGAACTAATCTCTTTTTACTAGACACAGCTAGTCAACTTAAGATATTACCAATATCAAACTCAGACTCAAAAATACCTATTTCAGTATAGGCAAGAATCCTTGTTTTCTTTTTTCACTCTCTTCCTCTTTACCTGGAATGGAAAATACTCATAAATTCCTCGTTATTTGCCATTGCTTGTCTCTTCTGCCTGGTGGTAAGCTGCCATTTAATGACTTAGAACATATTTATTCAGTAAAATAGGGTATAATTTTTAACAATTGTAGTTTAAAAAGACTACTTTTAACACTTTGTCACTTTACTTTTTTCTTTATATATCTTAGCCCTTACAGTTAATTTACTCAGAAATAATACTATTATCATGTCGGGTTCATGTTTCGATAGAAAATTTACAAGTTTTGCAACTAATATTCATTTTTTGTTAGCATACCAATATGAAATTTAACAGGTATAAATTTCTAAAATTAATCCCAGATACTTTAAACATATGAATCAAGTTTATTCAGTACCATTAGTACTAATAAAACAAAATACACAGAACTTCTTGCAAAAGTAGTATACATATAATCATATCCCAGCCTCATTAAAACCAAAAATATCCCATACATAACAAAAAAGTTTTCTGAACACTTCCAAACAGCGATTTAATTCAGAATCAACTTCTGATTGCTTTCACTGCTTTCAACAAAAAATATAGGAAGTTGCATTTATTATTTTTTAAGTATTTTTCATTGTGAATAGACTTGGTTTATTTTAAATAAGGATAATTGTTCTACTGTTGATGTTCCTATATCCATATATGTGGGTGGGTGAAAATTAGAGTTTCGTTTATTTATATTATATTATTGTAATGTAAATGTTTGAAATATATATATATATTTCAACTACTCATACTCGTTCTAGCGTACACAATTCAGAGAACAATGAAATAAATAATAATAAAGCTAATAAAATTCTACATTTAGCTTACCATTGAAAAATTCATAAATGGCTGAAATCAGTTGAGTAGGATGGAAACCAAAATGAAAAATCTTAATATTTTCTTTGTTATTAGCATTACGAAAAAAAATATATGTACAATATAATTTTATAACATTTATATTCCAGAACTTTAAAAAAAAAACATGTTGATAAATATATTTAAAATTTTGGCTCTTGTGCGGGCTCTTTCAATTTTGTAATATAAAAAAACAAATTCGGTATTTAGGCTTCTACATGTGTGTTTGAGTTTCCTTACACAATATTTTTCAATTTTTTTTAAAGCAAATTCGACATAAAGTTATTAAATGCAAAACATAAAGCTCAGTAGGTTATTGAATAAAAGACCAATAGAAGGGGGGGGGGTAACATGCAATGTCAAAGTTTTTCGATATTTAATATGTCTATATTTATGATAAAAAGAGTTCATAAATGCAAAATATAGTCTTGATAAATAAAATACATATATATACAAAATACATACACAGGCCCTGGAAGATTAAATAATAAAAAGTAAAACAGAATAAATTAAAAAGAAGTAAAAAAACTGAGAGGTTACCAGCATGGAGGTTTCAAAATACCCTTGACATAGAAGTTACTGTATAAAGATACAATGCTGGTGAAATTAGTCAGGGTTTCGGCCAGATTCAGAAAAAGAAAACACTCCAAAATTGTTGGGTAATTACTTAACAAGTAAGTCATTATGAGGTCAAAAATACTATACACTCTATTACATTTATGGAATTTTTTCTGTTCCTAATGATGGCTTAAAAGTAAAGTCGAAACGTTAGCAATAATAAAATAATTACCCAACAATTTTGGAGTATTTTATTTTTCATATCCTCGCCGAAACCCTGACTAATTTCTCCAGCATAATACTCAACGGCCAACCATCTCCAACCATAAATATACAACAATATTCCTGGCGTAGTATATGGTTTAGGGTAATGAAAATCGACACAGGTTCGTTCTGTGATAAAACACAACATTTTAATGTTTAAACAGCAAAAAAGAATGAATTAAATGTATGGTTATACCTTTCATTTGTAACTTAATTGTTTGAGGAGGCATGGACACGACATCGTTTTGTAGCGCGGCGCTATAGTAATAGCAATAATGTAGGAACTAATAGAAGATAAATCCCTTATTCTAAGATGATTTTAGTTAGGGTTCGGTCAAGGTAGATCCAAAAAACACAAATTTAAAAGTGTATTTTTTAAAATTATCTGCCAACGTTTCGGCTTACATTGTAAGCCATCTTCAGGGCTATCATGTAGGTGAGAGAGGACGTCCTGTCCCTAAGTTCACATTTCCATGACCGAACTCCAACTAAAATCATCTTAGAATAATATCTACGGTCAACAAACTCTCCTTTTGATAAATCTCTTATTTTATCAAATCTAACGTAGCCCTTTCAAACATAATTTGCTGATCCTCAATTGTTTTGTTTCTACGTGTCATCGAACTTTTATAATCAAATTTTGATGGGGTATTATGACTATCATCATTTCAATTTAATTTATTCTATGGAGAACAAAAAGGTTCATTTAATACACTTATTCCTTTGTGCAGTGTGCCACTACATAAATTGAAATAATGTTCAAAGCGAGAGGCCACTCCCATTATAGAAGAATCGCATTATTTACTTTTACCTCAGCCAATAGCTCAATAATTCCCATCTTTCATATTGGAGGCTATAAGAAAAATTGCATATTTTGAGACAAATCCCACAGAGTATAAGTAGGGTGAGGAGAATTTCTGAAGAGGGCAGTTAATTAAAATCTATATTCCGTTCAGCTATTGATCATTGAGTGTGTGGTATTTATTATATATAGATTCTATAGTTATCTACCTGTTGCCGTCTATGGCATGCTCAGTTCCGGTGGACGAATTTTCAGACCAGTGGAAATGAAGCTGGTCAAATTCATATTCACAAAAGATCGGTCCATCTGTCAGAAATGCACGCCATGACAGTTTCACCTTCACTAGAAATTAAAGGAATCCATATCATAAATAGGAAAAAAATTTAATATTAAAATAATTTTGAGGGGAGAAAAGAGAATAGCCAAGACGTGTTAAAAAAATTACATAATAATTTATTAGTTTTTTTTTGTTTTTTTTTTTTTTTGGCGCATGGACTGCCAGGGTCATTAGCGCATATTATGGTAATCAATCTCACTTGATTAAATCAGATTTCAAATATAGCAAATGCATACAATATTCGTGAAAGAATAAATGTAATTTTATATTTTGTTACTGATATCTGTATCCTTTAGAAAGGACAAGACGTTCCTACACTTATCTCCATCGCGCTTGAGAAGAGATTTCAGATTTCCATCGATACCATGCTTGGCACGAAGATTGCTAAGTTTTTTTTTTGTTTTTTTTTACAAATGTCCACAATTATATTTTTGTGTGTGTGTGTGTGGGTGTGTGTGTAAATAAGTAAAATATGGTTTATAAGCATATCTTTCATTTTTGGCTATTCATGTCAATATAAACCGATGCATTCAAAATTTAATATAAATAGATATATATTTTAATAAATAACATTCATAAAATCGCCATAAGAAGGAGAATAGTAAGAAGTATCAAAAAGGAGGAGCATGGTGTATTATCCAAAATGCGAAGAAATAAGTTATGGCCACCATGAAACAAGTCAACACCCTGGATTTCGGAAAAAAATTTGAAAAGAAATACAAAAAAGTCTGGATGAAAAATGGCGATTATACAACAATTAGGAGTTAATTAACAAATCAAACCAAGCAAAGAAATTGAAGAACAGAAAGTTTGATCATTTTCAAAAAGTGCTAAAAAAGCTACAAGTAAAAGGGTATTTCAGAAGAAGAACGAAAATGAAGGCCAGATTTTTGTGGCATTACTATAATTCTATTTCTGCATAATTTTTTTTTTATATTAAAGAAACAAATAAATTAAATATAATATTGTAAATTAAGAATAAATAAAATATAAAAAGAACAGAGTGATAAAGTTGGCTTTGGATCAGCTGATTGACAGTAAAATAAAATGGCGCCTTGGCCAGTCAGCAGTTAGATCTTCCTGAATAGTCTTTCAGACTACGAGGAGGCGCCATTTTTTCGGCTCATCAGCAGTCGAAGTAGGTGGGTTGCTGGTGGTGGTCTTTTGAATATATCCCCTTCTAACCTACATAGCCAATGGGTTGGATATAAGCCACCGTTACATTTGCTTTGGCTTCAGCCATGTTCTTTAGATGCCTTACAGACACCTTCCCAAAGTGCTCTTTGGTATAGGTTATTGCCACTTTGGCATAGGCTTTGTCCATTTGGATATACTTTGTCCGTGTGGATATACTTTGACTACTCTTCTCCCATTCTTCGAAGGAAATTCTGCTCTCATTCACTCACACTCTCTCTCTTTCGGGTATATTTTCGACATTATTTATCGACTAATAGTTTATCCAGGCATTAGAGTTATTACTTCTAGTACAATAAAGAAAAGTTCCCATCACATAAAACTTTCTTTATTCAAATATTAAATAATTATTATTTAAAGAATAATATGCCAAATGGCTTGGCATATTTCCACTAAAGATCTAAGTAATTTTTAACACTTATCTATTTTATACGTTTAATTTTACAATTAAATGTGTAAGATCCTTCATTAAATTTCATTTTTTCTTTATGTAATAATTTCATATTTCACTTTTTCAATATTTTTCTGATTTTTTTTTTTTTTACAAGAAGCCAACTAAAATATTTTATTATCAGTTCCCTGTGAAGAATAAGAAGAAAAATACTTTATTTTGGACTAAAACGTTCGTTTTTTTACACAAAATATAAAAATGAAAAGTAACAAAGATGAAGCAAGAAAAAAAAAATATCTTGTTACAGGCAAGGTCGTAGCCTTTGCTGGACCGGAGACCCATTGCTATAGTTGGGTGTAGCGGGGCAGTAGGAGAGTCGTTGGTGATGGCTGTGAGTGAACTCTTCTATGTGATATCCAAATGGAACAACACCCAGTTACCTGTGTACTTCTTGTGAAATTATATTTAATTAATTTGTAAAAATACATGCCCTACTCACAGATGGTGTAAGTAGATTATTGTACAATAGAAGGTTTTGTAGTTCGGGAAAAAAATGTTGCCAGAGGCTTTTAGGGCATTCTCGTACAGCTGTTGAAATTTAATACTTACTTGTATGACCGTCGTTCCAAATAGTAACCTCTCCGTTGCGGAAGAGTTCGAGGAAGGTGAGGGGCGGAAGGTGATGAGTGCGTACTATCGGATGGAGGATGTCTATGGGGGACTGCCCGAAACCCAGAAGATGGGATCCAATCCACTTTGATTTGTCTGTTTTCTTCTTGGAGTCTTTGTCATCCTGTTCATGAGAGCTGTTTATGAGCCGTAAGTGGTCCACTGACCATAAGCCACGTGGTAGCGACATGGCTGAGCTTCGTGGCATCAAGAACTCAATAGGCAGCTTCTCGCATGGTTCTTCTTGGCAGAACCTGTTACCCATCCTCTGGATCCATCTGTCGATCGTACCTTGAATATTTTTCAAGCATGGCTCTTGTCCTGTTTTATCCTTTATAATTCTCACGAGAGCTTCTTTGCAGTGGTCCATTTAATTTTCAACGAAGTTGCTAGATTATATATTTATTTGTGTGTCTGTTTAGTGAGTGTGTGTGTGTGTGTGTGTGTGAAGTGTGTGTTTAATGTTGTGTTTTCTCGTTCGTTTCTTTTTAATGTTTAAAAAGATATATTCAAAATCATTATACCATGTGTTTTCCTATTTCAAATAGGCTTGGCTTGTGTTAGTCCTCTTGTAGAAGTTTAGACTCCCTCATACAGTAGAAAACTCTAGAGAGTTGTGAACATAGTAATTTGCTTCCACACCACATGGAGTTCCACATGGAGTTGGTCAATCTCACTCTTAGACTTGCACCAGAACTTTTTTTTTTTTTGCGAGGAAATTCTAATGTTGAGTTATTTCTCATAATCTGAGAAACAAATGAGGAAAAGTAACAGAGGTAATTCTCATTACCTGAGATTTAAAGCATTAACAAAGAAATCTGACAATCCGTAACTGTACTCACAAGGTCACACAAAATCACAATTTTAATCATTAATGACTAAGTGCAAATTCCCACAGAAATTGCTTCATTTTTCTTTAAGACCTACTGGGATCTACCAGTTTTCTCGCAATCATTCCACATAGACAACGCTTTGTCATGTTTCTCACGAGTAAATAATTCTGTGATGTAGAAGTCTATTGATGCTGTAGTTGGCTCTGTACCATTTGCATTCTCCTGCAAAAGAAAAAAAAAATAGAAAAACGATAAAAATTCGCTTAGAACCATTTTTATTTATATATAGATTTATGGGATTTTAATAAACAATAATGAAGATAATTGGTAGATATCCATCTAAATGGTGAGGTACAGCTAGTAGGCGATTTCTGACAAGGGAATGAAGCTAAAGTGCTAGTTTTTAACATATTAGAATTTTAAAAAACTTCTTTAAGTTTTCAACGATCCCACCGGTGAAGCATTTAACATGGCTCGTCAAATTACCTAACTGTATATCTACTACTTCCTGTAATATGTTGAAAGAGTTCTCTAATGATGATGGCGGCGGAGGAGAAAACGAATACATAATGACCAATTTGTACGACCGTTAATTTATACATTGCTTTGGAAAGGAACTACCTGAATAATCTATAGTTCTAATAATTTATTATTGTTCTTCCTTATTATGCATACAATTTTCTGTAAAAATATCAAACATCATACATTTATTGAAAACTATAATTTAAAAACCATTAAAAGTGATTATTCAATGAAGCTCTCTCTTAATTGCTCCTCATAACATTTAAACCAAAAATTTCTTTCTTGTAACTAGCAATGAATGTTCTCCTCGAATAATTTTAATATTTCCAATATCTTATTTTTCAGATAAAATAGGAAAAGTAGGTTATACCCAAGTAAAGATATATAAATTCATTTTATTTATTTTTTTTTTTTAGAAAATTCTGAAGGAATATAGTTATTGAGGTTGTTTTCTCACGACAGAATTTTGAAAATGTATACGATATCTTCTCCGATCCTGCCCATCAATGTCAAAAATTATAATAAAAA
>KZ808404.1:81102-91150 GCA_000696205.2 Oncopeltus fasciatus | reverse complement strand
GAAAACAGAGATGATTCCGAAAAGCAATATATATATATAAAACACATCGATTTTATATCGTGTTTTATATTCACATTAAATCTATCGTAGTTATTAAAATGAATGATCTAAATCCGGTATTTAGGCGTTTTTGTTTTTTTTTGCATGCTGTTGGGCAAGTTCGTTAATTTCTGAAATCGGACGCGTGAGTGGGGGGTTCTATAGATAGACCAATATTTGTAATAATGTTATTATTAGCATTAGGGAATTTATTTTATTAAAATAATGTAATTTTCTAACTTTAAACATTTATATTGCATAACTTTTAATAAATAAATAAATAAAT
The DNA here is from genome assembly GCA_000696205.2 of Oncopeltus fasciatus. NCBI lineage: Eukaryota > Metazoa > Arthropoda > Insecta > Hemiptera > Lygaeidae > Oncopeltus > Oncopeltus fasciatus. Next base: position 90,825 of record KZ808404.1, on the reverse strand, counting down.
CTCTATATATATATATATATATAAATGCATATAATTTGAAACTATTAAAATCAAAATATTAATTTAATTTTATGCATGTGCATTTGCAATAAAATAGTCTAAAAATAATTTATTTTTAGCAATTCCTGAATGAAGTACATTGAAAAAATTAATACCAAGCACCAAATTTAGGAATTATTGAAATAGCAATTATTAATTGATAACAGATGATATCATCGCGAATTTTAAACTATTAAATCTGAATGCCTACTTGCTGAATTTTGGAATGTCAATATAATCTTTCTATTAAAAGGTCGCAACTATATTACGTACGGTACCGTTGACAGGAATGTGTCAATTTTTACAGAACTTTGCAGCAAATTCAAGAAAAAATAAACTTTAGTGAATAATGAAATTTTTAGCAAGTATTAGAGTTATTTTATTTTGATTTATCCATTCTTGGTGATTTTGACAACAAACGCTTATTAGAAAGATTTGATGCATTACTAAATGAAAATTTTTGAACATTAGTTATTCTTATAAGTACATATATTTCATAGATCGAGGAATACTGGGTTAGTTTATGTTACATAAATAGCTTGTATTGTACAAATGGATATCTTAAAGTGGAGTATTAATTTATTTTATATTCAATGAGGACTAAGATAAGGAACGAGCGATCGGTTTTCACAAGTAATTGCATTTTAATTGACTCACACTGTGATTAAGAGTGAGTGCATATTGCATGGCAAATACCAGAAAAAAAAGAAGGCTCCCTTGTTAAGAGGAAAGACCAAAGATTCTGATTAACTACAATGCATAATGAACTGCATTTGTTATATATTTTTTCCATTATATTAATCCCATAGAAATTACTCCATCAATTAAAAAGTGCATTAGTAAAACTAAATTATAATTGACAAATTTTTTAACGACAGAAATCGTATAAATGGGGGTACAGGTTATCTTGCAACCAAGGATGTATTTAAAATTGTAAGATCAAGTCTACCAAAAAGAATCTCGAATAAAAAAAAGTTTTTGTTTATAATCATTTCAGCTGTAAACACATTTTAATAATTAATGTTAAATATGAAACTTATTCCTCCTTTTTTTATTAGAAACAAAATGAGTTAGATTAATATGAAATTCAGATTTTAAGTACGATTATTTATTATTATTTCTTAGCTGAGGAATCCGTTTGGGACTCCTAAGTCAAGAATTCTCACCCTGTCATTAATAGTGTTAAATAAATAAATAAAATAATACTCTGTACAATAGGTATTTAGAATAGTTTGAGAGTCTGATTATCTCTCATGACCCATATGCTTTTATTTCAGGCAAAATCCAAACTGCTCTTTCCTTTATCAAGTTGTGTTTATATGTTAAATTCATCGTGCTCAGTTATTCTCGGTGACCTACTGAAAGTTCACCAAAATATTAATATACCTTTACCCACATCATATGAACATATATGCCATTTTGAAGAAAAATAAACCAAATCCTGTACTTAAGCCCCTTTAGAGTTATTGGATAAAAGACGCAGAGGAATGTGTTTTGAAAAGTGACTAAATTTGCTTTTTAATCTGATCTATGCCTGGCTTACACTCGATTGTATCCATACTAACAAATCTGCTAATGTTTACGCCACGCTTGTGTTACAGTCTTTTCTACTTGGGTAAGTGAAGAAGTCAATGGAAAGATAAAAATATTAACTATTTCCTCTGTCCTATTAATAGTTCAATAAACATTAATAATAATAAAATGATTTATTAAATTCATAAAGAGTGACGGACCGGAAAGTTATATTTAAAAATGGCATCTTGTTAAAATACCCTTAGTTTACAATAAACTACAAAAATCCTATTTTCAATTTAATTTTGTGTCACCATTCACTACATGTCTGAAGTAATAAGTAATTATTTAAGGTAACTATGAAAAAGGGTCCATGATTTGACTTAAACTTCGCGATAAAATTCGATGAACACAGTGCATGAAACTAGTACACAAGTACTGTTATAACATCATGAATTTGAACAACTTTTTTGTTTAATTGGAGAATTGTATGAAATTCGTCAGTTAGACATTGTTAATGTTATTGTTTTAATAGCAAAAGAATCTTACACTTTGTAAGGACGGAACGCAACGGAACGGAACGGAATGAACCTTGTTCATTTGAAGGTGTTTTTCTTTTTCATTGTTCGAGTACTTCTCTATCATTTTTTTTTTTTTTTTTATTTGACTCTAATTCCTCCCGCAAATGCAAGTTCGAGTGTCCGCTTGTACTTTTTCAATTCTGTTATTATTTAGAAAGCACTTGTGACGTCAGAGAAGATATAGCCACTACATGTTATGTCTGCCTTGAAGCCAGAGGAATCTTGATTGCCACTCTTCGCAAATCAAATCACTTCACAACTTTTCATTTCCTTTGGAGAGTTTTGTTATGAACAAGAGGAAATGTTTACTTTCAGGTATATAAATTCTTGTTTTCATCATCGTATCTCATTAGTTCCATATATTTTTTTTTTATCCAGCAATATCCAGTGATATATAATCGTCATAGGATGTTACTATGTTACGTCATAGCATAGAAGGCCTTCGCGGAAACTTTAAATGGATGTGATTGGAAAACAATCAGTAAATTGTTCAATATGACTCAATCATTATGGTTTGATAATAGTATTGGCAGTCACCATGAGAGGATGTAATGGTGAAATTAGTTAATTTCCTTATTGATATTAATAACTATGAAATTAATATTTCCTCCTGCCTTATACTATTCTTTGAGGACATTAATTATTTATATTTAACGGGAAACTATCAGGGTTTCTTGAGTATAATATAACTGAGGAGAACTCTTGTCTTTCTCTTCTTCCTTACTAGAACACCCAGAAACGGTAATTTATCATCTTGTTAAACTTCCTCAGTAGATTGCATGCTAAAGCATTTTTTTTTAAATGGTGCATGAACTGATCCACTGAGCCTGTGTCTCCGGATTGCGATCGTATCATCAACATATATGCAAATCGGGACTTTAGGGGCTAAGATGAGTGCCTTATGTTTGAAATCTTCTATGTAAATATCAGCTGCAATAGGGCTCAATGGCATTCCCATTAAAGCTCCTTCAAGCTGTGCAAAAGAATTGGAAATACATCGACTGCAGGAACTGCTTTGGTAGTTGTAATTCTTCTTCAGTGAGAGGGTTCTTTGTCAAGTTCAGAGACTTTTCTATGGGTACTTCAGTGAACAGGGATTTGACGTTGTAACTCAGAAGGTCTTCTGCCTTGACTCTAATGTTCCATGAAGTCTTTGGAGCTTTTTACGTGGTGTTCACTATATGTGACTTCAGTTTGTCAGCAATGTATTTTGATACATTATATGAGGAAATAGTAACAATAGGTAACATCTGTATCCTCTCTTCGTGTATCATTAGTTGTCCATATACAGATATTAAAAACTGTTCCTTTACAAAGAAAACCAAAAATACACAGAGTGGATACATATGTGAAATATTGATACGACTATTGGCTCACCTGCATTTAATATATCCAGGAAGATTTTTTATGAATAAGCCAACATTATACGTATCATCATGATAGGCAAATAATATTAATTTTACTAACTTGAATCAAATTATCAACTGCCTACGGAAAGAAACTGACAAATAACCTTCTTGCGAAACCAAACCATTACACTTATGAGCATGTATATTTTTTAATGTGTAATGTATATTTTTAATGTTTAATGTATATTTTTTAATCTCCCTTTTAACCACCTAGGGTCAGGGAGGGAGGGGCTATCTATATATATAAAATCATCTATTATTAAGGTCAAGCTATATTTATCGATAAGAATAAAGAACCCGCAGAGCCAGGATTGCGAAACCCGAATGGATCCCATAGCTACCTGGCGCCTCCAGTACGTTATAGACCAGTACTATAACTACTTATAAAGCAATATTGTCAACGTACACTTATGTATAACATATAACCACTCCCTAATTTCTTCATTTACACACTTTCCATACCGGACCCTTATATATTTATCTACTAACAGACGCCCTTATGAATTTAATTCTTATATAACTGTCCTACCATATACCCACCATTTACAAATACCTTTCTATCGTACAATTAACTTTTTTTTTTTCTTCTATTTATAGCATCCTAACCCCAGGGTTGCACTATTTATGTGAAAGAACGGTTTACAATAGAAGGAAGGTAGTTTATAACGTTTACCGCGGGATGTGGAGATTTACAGTCGAAATATTGCCATGAAAAAGGAGACCCGAACAGAGGGCCATGACCCGAAACGAGGCGGCCAGCAACACCGAACCGAAGCCATTTAATTGACTTCTTCTTTATGCAGGTCCTGACTGAAGAATCCATAGTGAAAAGCCTGACCTATGAGTGAGGGTGTGCATGGTGGGACTAGGCCATTCAAATCCTCCAGGTTTTGACAATGGAATGGAGAAGTAAGGGTGCAAAGGTTACGAGTTATCACAACCCATTCCTTCTCCTTTACTTACCTTTTTCATCTATCTGTCTTTTCTGTTCACCTGACCCTTTTATGTTCAAACTTTACAATCACCCATCCCACATATACCCACTTCATATATACATGTCCCATTCATATCCGTCATTTATACCATGCATATTTCAAATTTTTTGTACTAATGCAAGGGATTAGAAAACATGCAGACGGAATATGTAATAGGAATAATTAAAAATCCCCCTGTAATTTTTGAAATGTTATTGCTATTCTTGATATTTAATTATATTAGTAATATTGTTGTTGTTTATTGGAGTTGATCTTGTCACAGGCCCCATCCCGACGGACAGAGACAGACAGAGCCCACCCCGCGGCGCCTCGCGGCCCATCATCTTAATAGAATGTAAGGTCCATCATTGCTTTAGGCGACAGCCCTGTGAAAGAGGATGTGCTCGGTTGGACCAAGCCGACCACATCCCCAGGGCGCCACATGAGTGCCAGCAAGACGCCGCGGAGAAAGCCCAGCCCACCCCCGCCCACGCCACGACGGGCCTGCATCCTATTGTTTCTCTAAAAGGAAGTCCTACTATTTAAATAAAATTCATGTGACAACGAAGGGTTCTATCATTCTCATAGCAATAAGAATATCTTCTTAAGTGTATAAGAACACTTACAATTATGGCTAAAAAATTAAATTTTTTAAAAGATATTTTGTTGAATCTTAGTTATTGATTATATATCAATATCATTTCTTTTTTTTAGAGATGAGCAATTTTAATAATATAAAATCAACTATAAAAACAATTTTACATTATAATGCAATTAAATTGGAAGTATTTTCTTAAGAAAGAATTTGGTTATATGGACTTGGAAATTTCTGCAGACCAATTAACTTATCTCCGCAGTCCAATTTACAATGCTTCTATGTATTAGATAAAATCTGTCAATTGAATCAAAGCCTTGATCTCCTAAGTAATTGCCTTTGATTCCTGAACTATAGAAGAAGTAGCTAGGATGCTATTTAAGTAAATGAGTAAAATGAGGTAAAACATTATAAGGAATTTTATAGAAAAAAACATGTTTCTTCAAATAAAAATGACAAAAATTGCTTTATTAAAAAAATATATTGTTAGACATTAGGGTAGCTGGCCTGAGTGGCAATTCCACAGTTGTTATTCTTGTTCCTCGACATCCAGATGTAGCCACTCTGTCCCCAGTCACTGCCCCAGGAGTTCTTGACGATGTAATAGTCACCTTGCTTGTTGGAACCATAGCCGACTGCTAGGACACCATGGTCGAGTATTGAAGAGCTGCATGAACCTTCGTAGTAGATTCCTGAGGGCAAAGAGTTTAGTTATATAGCTGTTGAGTTTAGAGTCAAAAGTAAGTATGGACCAATCAAGAATGAAGAGTATTCTACCAGAAATAGTTACCTGAGTTATAAAACTGGAATGAAAATGCACCAGCATCAATAGCCACCGAGATAGGTCCGACATTAGCAATGGCCGACTGAAGTGAAGACTCACTTCCAGATTTTACGTCAGTATGACCGGTCAAGGTGGCACCAACGTTTGATTTCTTGAACCTACATTTGCCATCCTGAAGATGAATGAAATATACATCTTTATATTACTTTCACGTATATTATTGATACATAATTAGTTGATATTCATTTCTAAATTGTATTAGTATTAGCATTCAAAAAATTTGGTCATGGCTAATTCTTATTTTGAAATATTAAATAATATTTTATTCAGTACCTTATCTTGCCCTATTTTTCTGTAAGAATGAAATTATAACCAATAACTCAATGTATTTAGAGCCTATTTTATCATATTTACATGTATTTATGGCCAGAATTTTAACTCACTTCAGCCTCGTAGGGATAAGATTTCTCAGTGTCGATCCCACCATTCTTCTTGATGTAGTTAAAAGCGGAGTCCATGAGCCCACCATTACAGCCTTCGTTACCTTCTGCCTCGGAGCAGTCCATGAGGTTCTGTTCGCTCAGAGACACCAGTTTTCCGTTCTTCAAGAAATGCTGTCCTTCCAAAGAACCCGTCTACAAAGGAGAGAAGACAAATCTTGAGAAGGAGTAAAACCACATTTCATATGTAGGAATGTTGCATTAAACATGACTTACGGCAGAGAAGGCCCAGCAGGAACCGCATTGTCCTTGGTCCTTGATTGGGGTGACTGCACCCTTTGGCCTCCAGTCGACAGATGAAGGGAGCTGTTCACTCTCTGATCCGGAGTAGATCTGAACCTCGGGTCTCTGACTTGCTCTGTATCCGTTCAGCCGTTGTCTGTATTCCTCCAAAGACTGCAAAGAGATACGCACGAATTAGGGTGGGGAGGTCATTTCTTAAGGCAGACGTTTGTTTTGAGAGCAGTACTTTACTTAAGCACAATAAAACAATAACTATGTTAAATGTTAACATTAATTTCATATGTAAACTTATCATAATCTTGGAACATTTGCTGAATGTCAGGCCAAAACAGCTTACTCATTCGATAAAGACTTGGGATTTTATTTGAAAGAGAATGGTATATTACTCACAAGGTCGCCAAATTTGTTAATTTTCAGATCGAATGTGACTTCTCCCTGTTCGTAGAGTTTATTGTGTGCCTCAATTGCCCTCAAGTTGCCCAGAAATATTTGCTGACGGTGAATTTCCTCCTCTTGGCTTCCATACGACTTTCCATACGTTACCTGCAAAAAATGAATTGTTAAATATATTTTATTTAAATTCCAATTAAGTAATAAAAATTAATATGAAAACATACATAAATCAAGAAAAATAAAGAATTTTTACATGAATTATTCAGATTAAATTTTTGAGTAAGAACAATAGGTAAAAAAAAATCGAATTTCGTGAAGAAGAGCGAAAATAAAATTAAAATATTTTACTTTAAAATACATTTCATATTCGTATAATACGCTCTATCAAAAAGGTGTATTGTTTGAAAGTGTTAGCCATTGATATTTATGTTTAAGTTCAATTTTGAAATTATCTTTTTCTGGGTTTCAAATCATTAACAGAAAGGTAGAAAATTTTCTCTAATGAAAATATTAAATATTTCACGTAACATATGAATAAATTGTAGATAAAACATTCTTTCAGGTTCTTTAAATTCTTTCATCTAAAAATTCTCTACATCCAAATGTTTTTTTTCTTCAATTTTACCGGAGTACTGAAATATTCAGTTGAAGAAGAACTGAGGGAATCGAAATATTTTCTTGTACACACCCTTGATAATGTACATCTACGATACTCCGACAATTTTTAAAAAATAGCAAAAAATATCCGTAATGCAAAAGCTGCATAAACTAAACGATTTCATTATTAATGCAGTTCACGAAAATTGTATTTAATATTTCCATGCCATGAAATTCACACAAATATTGAATGTGTCTTTTATCAATAAACAATTCTATTTCCATTATTATTACTAAAACACGTACCACCAAAGCAAAATATGGTTCATGCTCAATATTCCTGATAATTCCCTATTTCTATTCATCCGATAAGTACCATAAGGAGTTTATTCTTCGTTTTTACATTTAAAAATGATCTGCCAAATTTATTGAGGAAAAATAAATTTCAGATAATGAATCGTAAAATTACTCTTTTAAGGCGAACCCCTCACTCCTAAACTAAATTAAATTTTGTTGAAAACACATAAACATTTCCTTTATCAATGAAATCATCTGTGTTTTGTTTTATAGCTATACTTTAAATATTACGCCGGCTGAATTTAAAAAACAAAAAACTTGTACTCGCATTTGACCTTTCAGGTAATCCCCACTCCTCACAGTTTGATTTTGGTATAAAACCAATTTTCAATTTAAATTTTGTATATCAGATTTCATTTTGAAAAATAAAACCTGGAATACGGCAGCTTCTAGGCCGTCAAATTAAAATTTACGGTATACAGAAATTCCCATTATTAAATGTTCAATTTCGAATTGAAACTTATAAAATATATTTTTTTTCTTAGTTGAGTTTTGTTACTCTATACTATATAATAATCCCACTAAATTAAAAAAAAAGAAAAGATTTTTCACTCAATTTCAATTTTTTTTTTCATTTAAAGGGACGTGTAAAAATTTCATCAAATAACTTTATCTTTCATACTATAAAATGAGTTGGAGTGAGATGTCCGCATGACATAAAATCATAAATAAATAAACTCTCATTCAAATTCATTTGAAAAAAAAAGTAATTTAAATTATTAAAGACATTTTTATTTATACCTTAAATTGCTGCCATTGTTGAGCTTCAGGTATAGAAATTGGTTGTGCAAATGCAGCTATTAGCATGCATGCCAAACTGCCAATAAAAAATAACTGCATCTTCCTTAAATTAATAAAAAAATAAAATAAAAAATAATAAAATGCCCACCGTTGCAANAAAATAAAATAAAAAATTTTTAAAAATAATAAAAGTACATATTAAATGTTTGTAATATCATAAATAAACTAGAACATGAGATGGATATAATAATATATATCAGAAAATTACTGTAAAGCAACCGTTTGAGGAGATAAATGTATACCATACCTTCTGAATTACTTCTGTATCGCACTTCTGATGTTCTTGTGTCTCCTACTTTTGTGTTACTGTATTTATATCGCGGCTTCACGCTCTTATGTTTGGAGTTCAAGTGGCTATTGATAGGAAATTAGCTTTTCCTAAGCACTCTTGAAATATATCTTTCTTTCATGGCAATGTAATTAAATAAACTTTTTAAACAATGAAGGAAGATTTCCTTGTCCGATTTTTCATATGCAGTAATGTCAATAGCCTGCTCTAATACTATATCTAATGCTTTATTACGTCTCAACTAAACAGAAATGAATAGTGCAGATTGCATGCGTTTTTGTGCATGTTCTTTGTTTAGGAATGCATTCTTTTGTATGCGTACTCTGTGCTTCTGCGTGAGAATACGTAGGCGCCATTGAATACATGTGAAGGTATACTACTTCCAGGGTACATGGAACCTCAGCTATCTCACGCCAGAGTTTCTATTTTAGCTTAAGCCGACGTCAAAGAACTGCAAACGAAGAAGATTGTTAATGGTTCGAAGATGCCTCAAAGTGGCCCTACAGTGTCCTTCATTACATAAAGACATATACCCGTGATTGGAGTGTCATGTATGACTAATGTGAAAATGATTCTGAATTCATTTCACCCTGGGCAACTGTTTATGTCCTAATAAACTAATTAATATATATAAATATACACATATATA
>KZ808404.1:16781-50238 GCA_000696205.2 Oncopeltus fasciatus | reverse complement strand
TATACATTTTTTATATTTAAAAAAAATTGTGACATATAAATGTTTAAAAAATCTTTTTTTTAACTTTTTTGTTATTCAATATTGTTATAACTATACATTTCAAAGAGATTAAATTTTTTTCAATTTAAAATCTGATTTTATATTTTTAACGGACACAAGAGTGTATAATTTTGAACGAACCAACGTACCATATTTTTAGTTTATTCTAAGTAAGGTCTTGTTTGAATCGAAGAAATTTTGCAAAAGTTCATTCATGGTTCTAATATGAGCAGCTTGATTTCCTCACGAGGAGTCGCATATTTTCCTTTCTTGAATTGTCTAAACCAACCTCGATATATTTTAAGCTAATCGCCTTTGAAATGGACGCATATTTCATGGGGATTCCATTAAACATGTTTGTTCATATAAACATTGGTGTTGAGAATATTTCCACCCCCTCAAGTTGGGTACTGCACCCTCAGGAGTGATGCAAACGACATAGAATAAAAGGCACATGATATCTGAAGGTAACTGCTGTACTCAAGATTAGGTTCGAGTGCTGTCAAATGAAAGCGCGTGTGGTCACGTTGTCGAAACCTTCCTTGTAAGGTATTGGACAGATTCGTTGTTGCAAAACACATTGTCCTCAAACTAGATTTCATCATCCCATATCTTCCCCACGCAAATCCGGCAAAATGTGAGTGATTGGATTCCTTATCGATAAATAAGTATATTTTTTTTGCTGGTACAACTTTTAAATAAAGCAACCAAACCATTAGAAATGTCAGGACCCTTTAGTCTTTATTCGGTCTATGATTCCATTTCCACATATTATAATTTTTTTACACCCAAGAAGAAGTCCGTCACACCGATTATGTGTGATCGAGGTAGATTTTCTGTGTCTTATAAAACATAAATGCGAGTAAATTACTAGTTTGATCTAACGAGCTACAGAAAGCCATGAGGTAGATCGTTAAGGCTGGATATAGTCTGTCCAGGAAGAAGAGTAAGATGAACGCTCAAGGTTCATATTTTCTTAAATATCTTTGGAATAATAATATATTCTAAATTGAATAGGTGATTTGCGGTAAATCTGCTAAAAAGAAAGCCCGTTCTGAAAACAATTTTTTTTAGTCTATTTTTCTTTAGTGCCTAAAACTTCATTTAAACGGATACATAAATTATGAACATGATATATCTATAATTTATAAGCATTAAAAATTATAATGGCATAATAAAGGTAAAATATAGAGTTTGATAGTGGATACGGAGACAAAAAAATGGGGAGAGTGAACGTTAAAGCTTAATTTTGTTACTTAACTAAATACACTAGAAACATTTCTTTTTTAACATATTTGATGGTCAACTTCCTATTGACTTCTTATATTATAACCCCTCAGATCGCCAAAACTAATCAATCGTCCACCCTTGATAGAAAAACAAAATTCGGTGCTTTGCGAAATAAGGACTTTAATCTGTCTACCCTCTCAGCAGGAGACAAACCCTCTGAATTACTACTCGAGGAATACTGAAGGGCTATGAAGCTTCTACTCCCTTGCGTCGAGGAGATGGTTCCTGGGCCTCTTCGGACAAAGACAAGGCCGAAATGTTTGCCCAGCACCTCAAGCAAACATTTACTCCTCATTCAGATCCCTTAGACCTGTCCAATACCATGGAGACTGAGGAGTTTCTGGACATACCATTACCTATGTCCTTGCCACTCAAGGCAGTAACACCTTCCGAGGTGAAGTACATAATCTCTCATCTGCCTAAGGGCAAATCACCCGGATATGATTTAATCACCGGCCAAATTCTCCGAAATCTTCCCAAAAAGGCAATTGTATTATTGGCCTTCACATATATAATTGTATATACTTCCCACTTATCTGGAAATAATCTGAAATAATTTTTTTCATATTTTATTCTTTCATATTTTATTCTATTTTTCAAACCTGGAAAACATAACCCTTTATCCTACCATATGAAGTCTCCTTCACACACAAAAAATGTTTTCGAAAATATTCTATTAGAACTTATGATGCCTTCCATTGAACCTTTCAATATTCTCCCAAATCATCAGTTCTGCTTCTTGTGTAAGCATTCTACTGCCCTGCAAAAGTTTCGCGTAATACACTACATTTTCTTTTCCCTTGAGCGAAAATAGTACTGCCAAGATAGCGTTTGGCACAGTGGTCTTTTGTTAAAACTGAAATCGACACTCTCTTGCAACACTGACCTAATCCTTAAGTCTTACTTATTAACCGTTTCTTTAGGATTTTTTGTATAATATTCTTTAGGATTCGGCAAGGATTAGATTATTCTGATTTCTACCGAGTGGAAGCGGGAGTTCCTCAAGATAGTGTGCTTGAGCCAATCCTTTTCATCCTTTACACGGCTGACATCCCTACCCTCCATGTACCCTCTTGGCTCTATTTGGAGACTATAGAAGGCTAACCAATCTTCCCACCCCGATCCTGAAAACCTTCTTGTTTCTAAAAACCTACATGATCATCTCGAAAATATCAAACAATGGTTGGTATGGTAAATGGAGAATAAAAAGCAATGAAGGAAATGCATTCAAGTTCATTTCCAATTGCGAGAAAAATCTTACCTTAAATTGTAAAAATTTAACAATTTTTTTCCTACATTAAAATTCCGTTCGTTACCTGGGGTTCCATCTTGACTCACGTCTCACATGAGGCGAACATATAAAATTGACAAGAACACTTATATAGACTTTTTTTTTAAATGTAATATTCTGACGAGTGTAATTTCTAGGATAGAGTGGATTCCTCTATTTTCAAAATATGCGTAAATATTTCNATTGTTCAAAAATCAATATACTATATAGTAAAATTAACAAAAACAAAATTGAAAACTACTCTTTCAATGGAATAATTAATTTAAAAAATTGCAATTTTTTAAATATCTAGGAGTGTTGTGGTGTCTGTAAAAAGGAAGATTAACAATGCAAAAAAATTTTCAATAGAAATTAAATCAATATGCTTAGTTTAATTGTTTAGAATTATAATTAAGTCAGTATTATAACTGATTATTTTATAATTCTTATTAATATTTTTAATGAAGAAGAGTTGCTCCTAAATGAGAAATTTAAGGTATAGGGGTCTTACTTCTGGGACACGTGAGTTTGACTGTGACAAGCCAATCCTGCTTCACAGCCCACCAGCCGTGGTTTAAACTAGCTCATTTTATGTTTTCTCTTAAGTGACATGTTAAGTATTGATGTATTGCTAAAGTTAATCGTACAGAGGATCGTCATTTTCTGAAAAAACTTGTAATGATGTTCAGTCTGTCACAAATATGACAGTGAATTTTGAATAATGAACTATTGTGAAGCAAAGCCTTTTTTATTTTATTTTATTCTCACAATCTCCCAGCTAAGAAAGTTCATTTATGAAGTACACTTTGTTCAGAAAAATATAGTAGTGGTTAATTACAACTGCATCAGGTATATAAGATATAATGGTGTTTAAATTAATAATGACGTTATTTATTATATTTATAATAACTTTATATGAATTATGTAATAATAGATCTAAAAAAAGAATATTAAGTCTTTGTATGACCATTTCAGAGATACAATAGATTTTGAATTGTATTGTTATTTTATATCGTAAAGATAATAATATTAGTAAACAAAACTTAACCGAAATTATATTTATAATGATAAACTTTATAGCAGTTTTAAAATTCATGATGTATGTTCTTTCTTTTTTTCAGTATACAATGAAGGGTATCCCGATGATCAAAGGCTCAAAACTCTTGTGCCCAAAAAATGGTTTATCCCATTTACCTTTAAACAAGGCCACTTTTGCAAAAGGTTATCAAACTTTTCTAGCCCCGAAACCATTTAAATATTCATCGCTAAGAAAAATATCGTTTGATAAACTATTTTTTTGGAAAAAGAAAGGCAGCACTGAAAAAAAAGTTGTAAAAAGAAAAGTTATGAAGAATGTTGGATTATGTAATAAGGCTAAGAGAAAAATAGATAAGTGTAAGCAAGGAAAGAAAAAGAAAAAAGTAGAAGAAGAAAAATGCAACAAAGAAGTGAAGAAAGAAGCTTCTAAAGAAAAACCTTGCAAGGAAAATAAAACTATTAAGAAAGAGGTTTCTGAGAAAAAAATTTGCAAGAAAAAGGAAACAACAAAGAAAAAGGAGAAAAAAGAAATTTGCCCCAAAAAAGAAAAGAAAGACACCTGCAAGAAAAAGGAAGACCCGGGCAAGAAAAAAGACCCTTGTAAAAAGAAAGACAAAAAAGTAGCTAGTTCCGAAAAAGAAAAGAAAGACCCGTGCAAGAAAAAAGAAGATCCCTGCAAGAAAAAAGAAGACCCATGCAAGAAAAAAGAAGACCCTTGCAAGAAAAAAGAAGACCCTTGCAAGAAAAAAGAAGACCCTTGCAAGAAAAAAGAAGACCCTTGCAAGAAAAAAGAAGACCCTTGTAAGAAAAAAGAAAACCCTTGCAAGAAAAAAGAAAACCCTTGCAAGAAAAAAGAAAACCCTTGCAAAAAAAAAGAAGACCCTTGCAAGAAAAAGAAAGAAAACATTTGCAAGAAAAAAGAAGACCCCTGCAAGAAAAAAGAAAACCCTTGCAAGAAAAAGGAAGACCCTTGCAAGAAAAAGGAAGACCCTTGCAAGAAAAAAGAAGACCCATGCAAGAAAAAGGAGGATTCTTCTAAAAAAAAGGATTCATGCAAAAAAACCAAAAAGGAACCTAGTAAGAAAAAAGATTCTTGTAAAAAAAAGGAAAAGAAGGATCCATGCAAAAAAGAAGACGCAAGCAAAGTAAAAGGAATAAAAGAACTATGTAAGAAAAATTCTAACGAAAAGAAAAAAGACCCTTGCAAGAAGAAATCTAATGAAAAGAAGAAAGACTCTTGTGAAAAAATGGTTAGTATATCTCCTATTATAAGCAAGAATTTTTTGAGCACTTCAAAAAGGTTAGAAATTGATCCATCACAATTAATTTTCTACGTTAAAAACAAGCCGAAAAATATTGAGTTACCTTTTCTGGCACTTCTAAGATCAATGTTTTTTGATCTTTTTCCCAGTAATTATAGTAAAATAAATTCAAATGTACCCAAAAGAAAAGTAATATTTCAAGTTTCTTATGATGTGATAAATTTATTATTTTCTAATATGGAAAATGTTACAAGAAAAATGCTGGGCAATGTTATTTTAATGATTAATAGACTAATAAATGAAAAAGTTGAATCTGTTGATAAGCTTAAATTTCACTTTAAAGGATTAGCCGATGCTTCCAGCAGAACCAAAGAAATTTCATCATTCCAGAACAATCAGTTAAGAAACATTCTTCTTCTTTCAATTCCAAGTAGCCCATATTTTACATTAGAAGATAAATCAGAATTACCATCGACTGTACATTTAAACAATTTAAATGGTGGTTTTTTGATGACAAAACCCACTAAACCTGAAGAATATAGGTTTCAAAAAAGCAAACATGAAATTTTATTAACTTTCCCCAATTTGGGCATGATAAAAAATGTTTCAAGCAAATTATCGTCAGAATCAATGATTCAAAGAGAAGTCAAATCACAAAATGATATAGAGAATAAACCACTGAATATTAACAGATGTGCGCCAAATGAAATCATTAATGTCTAAATGTCGTCACTCAATGCCAAGGAGATTTTACGTACAGTTGAAGTTTCGTAATAATCTGAAAATAAAATATGAAATTATGAATGATATTTATAGAATAGTCCTTTTTGTTTCGAAATAAAGTGAGATTAAATTTGCAACTAATTTTATTTATTTTCTCATAATACAAAAAGGGGGTGGAAACTGAATACCGGGTACAGGAGGAAATGAAATTTGATTATTTTTTGTAATAATAAATTCATTCATTCTTCCTTCAGGGTCTGCAGAAGAATAAAACGTTTATCACAGACAAGCTTCGTAAGCTAGCATATTTATTATTTTCGTTAACATGGATTAAATACCTAAATTGATCTTAACACAATAAGGTTAAAAGGTTAAATCGTTCTTGGCCAAGCAGTTGGGGGAAAGATAGGATAATGGAAAGAGACAAATATTTTTTGTTAAATTTTCAATTATCATCTGCAATATGAGTTATTGAAAATATTTTACACGGAGGAAAATGGTATATTCGATTAGTCGTTAGTTTTCGATTAGCCTTTACCAATCTAGCTAACAAATCGGCCTCCGAGCTTGCATACCTCAGCTGTTCCTGACAAGTTACTACTGACCTGAGACGGCTAAAAGTCTCTGGCTGCTTAAAGAATAGCAGACTACTTAGCTGTCCAAGCTATTCCCAAGAGACACTACAGGGAAGTAAAGTTGGACTTCATCCTCGCATATAATATGGCACGATATTATTGAAAACAGCTCATCAATAGTGAAATTTTCTTTAGAATTAATCGAGAAAATAGGATTGGGATTTGAGCGACATGAAAATTTCAAATTAAAGAATACTTGGGGCTCATTGGTAATACAGGGTAGCTCATTAGACCTGTTCGGGTCTCGCAAACATGGCGTTGCGAGTTCAAATCCTGTCCTAAGTAAATTTAAAATAAATGCTTGTCCTGAGCCATAGATATTTAGAATGGGATGGCAAACTGTAGATAGCCCCTCCTTCCATAGCCCTGGGTGATTGAAAGGGAGGCTGACACGCCTCCTCACTGACGAAGGGCGAGAGATTCCCGAAAATTTTACTTTTTGTATTCTTTTCTTTCTTTTTTTATGTTCACTGCACTCTATATCCTATCTGTTATTGATTACTATATATCACAGCCACGAGTGTTTCACTTTCTACGTATACTTCCTACTATATATATATATCCTATTATATATATACACGCACATATAAATATATTTCTTAAGTACGGTGCTGAGGAATTTGCTTAGTATACACAGTTTCTGCGTGATGGACTTTTAAATAAGCAATGTTATTTACATGTAACTTGAACTCCTTGGAAAATTGTTATGTTCATTTTCATAATTATTTACTACAATAACTGATTTCTATTAAAACATTAATATAGAAATATCACGATAGGTTTTGACAACAGAGGATGCAGAAGAAGCCCACATTCCAAGGAGCTTTTTATATTAATAGAACATTAATTACAGCTCCAATTTAGACACTTTAAAATTTGCTTGACCTAATGCACTTGAACTACAAATTAATTTTTAAAAGCAAGAAGAAAATATACATGGGTAGAAGTGAGATCTCTGGTTTGATCGTATTTTTAAAATAAAATTTAAAAATAACAGTAATTTGTTCAAATATTACTTTGTATGTTAAAATAAATTGTTTATTAGTGAAGTAGAGCTCATAGGAAAATTGAGTGATTACCTGTTGAATAGCATAGTAAATGTTGAATAGTAATCTGTCTAGTTATTGTCATAATTAGACAGGTAAAAAACTTTCAAGGTGATATTGACATCAGCTGCGAAAAAACGTCCCTTGTTTAGAAGCTTATGAAGTTTTATGCTAGTATAGTATAGCCTACCGTTAGTAACCAATCAAGTGTGATGGTATTTGTACTGAGTGCTTAAATATAACTTTTGGATAAAAGCAAACAAGGTTAACCAATTCGCTTTTGGGTAAAAACAAACGAGACTGGCAGTCGCCGTAACCAGACCATTAATACTTGATGGTTCTAATCTAAAATAAATATTAGCTTAGACTTAAGTTTCCTCAGGGAGATTCCTGGGCTCTGAAGATGCGGTAACATGTTTTGGAAGCGACGAAATTTATTTACACAAAGAAAATAAAGAATTTAGATCGATGTTGGCCATTAACCTCAGTACAAGATTATTTTATTCCTTTTGGTAACGTTGGAAAACGGTAAGTCTTTATCTTTGAGCCAAAATGTGGAAAAAGCCATGAGGAATTCAAACATAAGTTACGCATTAAGCTGTAGGAATTTTTTTTTTAAAGAACGTTTATGCTTTCTTCTACTTTTGTAGGCACAGCTTGTCAGCATATCTTTCTTACCCAGAATTTTTTTAAATATATTCCATTCAATTGAATTTTGACTTTAAAAATAAATATAAAATATAAATTTATTCTTCATAATTGTTTATATTTTATGACATATAAGAGCAATGGATTAAATGGTGAAGTTTACTTTTGTACAATAATCTCCATCTGTTATTCCTTTAACCTCTTTGACAATCAATATAACCTATGTACTTATCATAATTTTCAAAAACAGGACACAACATGTTTAACAAGTATTGAAGTTTTTGCCTTATTCGCAAATAAAGTATAAGCCGTTATAAAAAAAGGAAAAAAAACCGTTGTTGTTTCTTTGTGAATAGCGGAAAAGTTTATACAATTTTAAAAAATCATAAATAGTCTGTTGCTCTTTTTAGAAGTTTTTTTTGTAATCATTCAACATATTTTAGATGGGCACCTGTGTGGAAAGTGTTAAAGTGGAAAATCTAGAAGACTCCATTAGTTTTAATGGTGAGAGCTCCTCACAAATAAACGTAAATCACGCAATAGAAGAACTTAAAATGTCTTTTATAGGATCGTTATAGTAGAGTTAGTGTTATTTTGGTAGGCTAAATGTTTTGGTTGATTATTGGTTTTAAATAATTGTTTTATCATAATTTTAAACTACAGTTTATCTGAATCAAGCACTTCATATTCATTGTTTAATTATAGAATCTACTTTTAAAGCCATTGTTCAAAAACAGTAAAATACAAGCAATAAAAGACTGTCATGCTGGATCTGCACAAATTAAGCGAATTCTGTATTTTAGTTGATGAATATTTATATTTGAATTTTCCAGGTCTTAATTTCCACACTTACAGAATATATTTTATCAATAAACAAATTACTAAAAATTGTTGAAATTGATCACTTAAAACTATGCATTACGCATGCTATACCAAAAACAATTTTTGTTACCGCACTTGCCATTTCAGGTAATACCCCAATTCTTCATCCAATTTTACTCAATAGCTCAACATTTTATTTATTTTTACATTTAAAAGCGATGTGCAAAATTGCATTAAGAAACATAACTAGTTTTGATTTATAAACTGTATAATTAAAATTGATAGTACAGACAAGCCCCAATCCTAACTGTTCAATTTTGTTGTGTAACTCCTAAAACATTTCTTTTTTCAATAAACAAATCTTAAGTTGAATTTCATTAATCTTAAAAAGAACTTATTTTTGTACTTGCACTTACATTCCAGGTTACTCAGCCTTTTAATTTGCATTTAGTAAATATGTATAAACAGATGTATATATTTATTTATTTATTGAAAAATACATTTAATAACTTTGAAACTACAGGAATAGGAAATTTTCAATTTTAATTGGCTAAATAACAGAAACTCCCAGCCTTCTTCCTAAAAAAAATTTTTGTTCGTGGTAATGACAGATTAATATACATAAAAAGTCATAATCTATGTCATATTGCCGTCATATAATTGATAACTTTTTCAGTGCCAGATACTTAAAGGGTTTTCTTGTGTGTGTGTTTAACAGAAAAAGTTCTTTATTGAACAAGTAAAAAGGATTATCTATTTCTTATGAGACAAAAGAAATCCTTGAACGTTAAAGTGACTTAATCTTTTTATTATTTTATCCCTGTCACACATTGCAAAGTAATCCACTTTTTAAAAATAATGTATCCATGTATGTCCCAAAAATGTAGTATATTGTTCAAAAATCAATATACTATATAGTAAAATTAACAAAAACAAAATTGAAAACTACTCTTTCAATGGAATAATTAATTTAAAAAATTGCAATTTTTTAAATATCTAGGAGTGTTGTGGTGTCTGTAAAAAGGAAGATTAACAATGCAAAAAAATTTTCAATAGAAATTAAATCAATATGCTTAGTTTAATTGTTTAGAATTATAATTAAGTCAGTATTATAACTGATTATTTTATAATTCTTATTAATATTTCTATTCGAAGGAGTTTGATAAAATAGTAAGTTGGGCTCAACATGGTTTTTTGTGTTTTTGTTTTTGAACTCATTTTTAAAACAATTGTTTTATGGCATTGCATATTTTCTTTTTCCAATAAAATTTGCATTTTTCTTTACCAATTATTTTATAGCCTTATAACAAGAGAAATTTGACAAGTTGTAAAGATGCAATTTCTGACATTATAAGTTGTGGGTTATTAGTGCATCTCCTGTATTGTTCATTTACAACTAATAGTTTTGGCTACTAAGTATATTAAAGAATATATTGAGCTTTCGATAATGGTTTTAATTTGTTGACCAGAGAGGATTATCCGCCATTCTTTTTAATTCCTATAGAAACCTATTACTGAATAAAATGATAAATAAAGAAGAAAAAAAAATGCTTGTGACCTGAAACAAATGTCTGTCATTTCTGAATTATAAAAAGAAAATGAAATGATTTCTAAGTCCTTTAAATATTAGATAATTTTCACATCAAGAGCAAATTTTGAATTTTTCTGAGGCGATCAAGCAATCAGTGATAGAACACTAGCATTATTGAATTTAATTAATATTATTTATTTTAATATGAATTAAAATTGAAAATGTATTTTAATTGTCTTCAATATTTATTTATTTTGTATATTTAGATGAGGAGCATGAACCTGATCAAGGATTCATTGTTAAGAAAGAAGAAATTGACCTAGACCAAGATGGTTCTGAAACACTTTATACAAATAACAATGGTGAGAAAATTGATTCATTATTTTTATACTATTATTATTTCTTTTAAATGTTATATTTTGCTATATAATTAACTTTTAATGAATAATTACAGAGATCTTTATAAAATAATTTGAAATTATTATTTTAATTATAAATTTTAAGCCATGGTGAGATATGAACCTCCATTTTCTGATCACAAATCAGACTTGTCATCTGCACAATGTAGGCCCTAATCCCGCTGTGTCAGATACTTCTCCCAGATATGCGAGCTAAATCGCTACAACTGATGAGAGGCTGACTGAAAGTAGTCACTTTTTTTGGGACCCATACTGGCAGTATCACACCAGGAAACTTTTAATAGTAATTGAGATCCATTTATAATTTAAAAAAAAAAAATTTTAATTGTTTTTTCTGATCAGTAAACACAGATTCGAATCCCACCTGTGGTTTAGTGATTAGTGGCCAAAACTTTTTTTTTTTTAATTAAAAAGATTTTCCGTGGTGTGAGGCCAGTTTTTGGCTCTCCGAGAAGTTACTGCTTTCTGCCTCCCTCCTGTTGAAGTAAATTAATTAACATATCTGGAAGGCCAGGAGACCTTTAGGCAGAAGTTTCTGATATGGCGAGATTAAGGCCCACGTAGTACTCTTCTTGCAAGGGGTTAGAAAAAACTGATTTCGCTAAACTTTAGTTTAGCATTAGTGGCCTTATATTTTTTTCTTTAAAATTTTTAACTATATTATTTAAGGTACCACCCACCGAAATATGTGTCATTCTTAGAAATTATGACAAAGAGTTTGCAATAGCAAAGGAATTTAATTTAATGTCTATTTTAGGCCTCCCTTTCAGCTGTACCATTCTTATAGTTCTTGCTATATTCTCTTAAGGTTGTGGTCTTTTCACAAAAACAACTTTTCAATTATGGTTCCGGTTCATCAGCAATATAATTTTAAATCATTACTTGTTGAAGTTATTTTTAAATTTTGCTTGAAGTTGTTTTTTCTCCATAAAGGTTATGCTTCAGGTGTGCTAAATGTATCGAATTAATACAGACTTAAAGAAGAAACTATTCAGTACTGGCATTTGTAAGGGTCTTAATATTTTTTTTTACTCTTCATTATAGAATACAACTATATTTTATGTTCCTTTACAACAGTTGCTGATTCCAGATCATAGATTTTGAAATAATTTGAAAGACATACCTCTTGTTCCTAATTCCTCTATAGAGTTTCTTTGGCATCGCAGCTTACAATCAGGGTTTGGATTTTACCCCTCTCTTTGAACAGTAGGTGATTGTTAGACCAATCCTTTTCTATTCAAAGATAACTGGTACTAGATTCACAGAACATAATTAATAGGTTTCTTTGCAATAGTGTTTTTTGAGACTTATCAAGATGGACTTGACATGAGCTGGAAGCCAATTACGGAGGTCGAATTCGGCGTCGCTGGTTGCCTTGTGCTGGGGCTCTCCATTTGTGTCTCCTCCTTCATGTCTCCCAATCTCCTTCTGGAACGCGATCTCCATCATGTTTTTGCTTTTGTTTTCTTGCTCTCTTCTTTCGCACTCTTTTCATCGATACCCCACATAAAGGCATTAATTAGACCCAAGTGGTTGGCATGCCAAAAAAAAAAAAAAAATGTATTTTTTTAAATAGTTGAACAGTGTGAGCTCAATTCATCCCGGGTCCAGATTTTTTTAGTTATTTCCCACAGCTATTCATCCCCGATCTAAGCTGTCTCACTGGTATTGGAAACTTTTTTTGACTTCCAGTTCATTTCTTAGCTATCCAGACTGAAAGTTGAGCATTTAGATCTAAATCTGCCTATCTACCAACCTGTATAAGGGTGCCACATATATGATAAGATGTACTTTTTTATGTCAGCTCACTACGTTCGGTATTATCTTAATAGATAATACCTAACATAGTAATAATGTGAATCCTTTTTAATTTTTTTTATAGACTTCTTTGTTTCAGAAATCAATTCTCTAAATCATCAAATAAAAAATGAAGATGAAAATTCAGGTAGCTTATTAATTCTATATTTATGTCATTGTAATTATATTAATTTGTCAATTATTTTGAGATTTTTAATATTTGACTTTTTTTGTTTCAGAATTATCTGATATTGAAAGCCAGTCAGGTATGATTTCTAATTATTGTTTCTTCCTCTCACTAATCAAACTTAAATAACCCCTTGCATAAGTTTAATGACACAGTAAAAAAATAAATTTTATGGCTCTGAGAAATTTTTTTTTTAACTTTAAATTTCTTTTATTGTGTATTTGTTGATTTAGAATTAATTTAAAATAAATTACTAATTTATTTTATATATTTGGTCTAAAACTTAGGAAAATTCAAACCATATTGATTTTGCTTTAGCAGACTCCCTTTAGGGAACAAAGCTATTCACCTTGATACCCTGACGTGGGATTTAAAAAAAAATCTTGTGTATCTTTCACAAGATTTAGGAGATGCTAAAATATAGTTTATATATTACATGGTTTATTTAGTATACCAAAATTTAAAATCTTAATATCTTTGTTATAATTAGCATTATGAAAAAATCTATGGAAAAAAAATTTGTGTAAAATATAATTTTTAATATTTATAATCATAACTATTTTTCATCAAAATTTGTATTAAGAAATATATTACGAAATGAAATTTTAAGAGTTATAATATTGAATCCTAATTTGGTTTTTAGTGTTTTTATTACAAGCTCTGTTAAGATATTTAATTTGTTGTAAAATTGTATTTATCAAGTCTTGGATTTTATTTATAATTTGAACAATACTGTTCGCTAAGTGTTTAGACTATTTAAGAAATAGATTGTATTAAGTGTTGATGAAAATACCATATTGGTGTGTTGAATAATGTGGTCAATCACCCATGTAGTATATATATGCTATTCTAAGGCAACCTCAGAACTCATTGAGTACTTATTTTTCAGAAGTAATTGTTAAGCTCATTATCTGGTTTGGACATGACTTGTTTTTGTATATTCTTGCCTACCTTTAAATCCTCTAGCTCATACACACAATTCTGGTACAGAGTACAGTTGTCAAAATTTTCCTTCAAACGGTTAAAAATACTAAAATAAATAATAAATAATGAGGGTCTAACATCATTGCTTAAAAGCTTGTCATTTTTGTTTTGTGCTAGGGACAAAGTTACCTCTTGTTCAGTTATGATGTTCTTGCCAGATCTAAATGTGCCAACTAGTTAAGCCAGTTCCCCCACTCCTTATAAACTTAGTCTCTACTATTTCAAAAATGTGTGCTTATCAGAATAGCAAAATTATTGTTTATGAATTCATTCATCCTCGTATGTGATGAATATTTTATTTAATTCTATTTAGACCTTGTGTTAATCATAATTATTTTGTTTTAAATTACTTTGAGTGTAATTATTTTTCTTCTAAATTAATTCAGTTATTTTAACTATATTTAATTTTTAATGTGAGATATTTACAAATTATTTATTTTTTTAATAAATTTCAATCTATTTCATCAATATAATTCAATCATAATTTGCACTTATTTCTTTTATTGTTTTTTTTTTTTTATCAATTCCAAACACTTTTGAGAGATGGAACCATTTGAATAGTAATTTAAAAGTTGAAAATGTCCTTTTTGTTTTCTGTTCTGAAAATGTTTTCTTTTTTCTATTTTTAACAGCCACTTTTAAAGAGTTTATGTAATTGTATGGCAAAAACCTAGTGAGCGGGTATTGCTGCCGAAACTAATTGATTCAATAAATTTTTTCAAAAGTTTGATTAGTAATTTTTTTTAATTTGATATAATTTTTTCAATAGAAGACAAGCAAAGGAAATTAATTCCAAATAAAAGTATATCCAAATAGCTTGAGCATTTTAAATTTTAATTTCTCAGCTATGATTTTTTATTAAAAATTAAGTAGAGCAATGGAATTAAAATGAGTTGCAGATTTGTTAAGTTAGTCTTTTCAAAAAATCAAATGGTATCATTTTTAGTGGTAGTGATTGACCCTACTATATGAAGTTGAAGTGTTTTTTGAGACTTATCAAGATGGACTTGACATGAGCTGGAAGCCAATTACGGAGGTCGAATTCGGCGTCGCTGGTTGCCTTGTGCTGGGGCTCTCCATTTGTGTCTCCTCCTTCAGGAACGCGATCTCCATCATGTTTTTGCTTTTGTTTTCTTGCTCTCTTCTTTCGCACTCTTTTCATCGATACCCCACATAAAGGCATTAATTAGACCCAAGTGGTTGGCATGCTAAAAAAAAAAAAAAATGTATTTTTTATAATCTCCTAATGTTTCGGCTTACGTTGTAAGCCATCTTCAAGGTGAGTGAGGATGTGCAGTCACCTGGATCAAATCTTCATGACTGACCAANAAAAAAAAAAAAAAAAAAAAATAGAAAATTGCTTATCCTTATTATAATATTCTTTTTCTATTTTTAAGATATCCATGTTGTTAATTTGTGTTCATGTGTATACTTTTTTTTCCATATCATACTTATACTAATGTATAAGCATACTTTATTGCCACTTCAAATTTGTTAAAACCATTTTTGTGTGAAGTTGGGAAGGAGAGAAATATATTAGTGAAATACTCTGCATCATCTAATCATCTAATTAACACATATAAACATATTTATGTAGCAATATACATTTTCTTGAAGAGAAATGAAAGAAATAGAAATTTATTACATTTTCATGGATACTAGTCGCTGTTCGTTAAGAGAATCCCAGCACCAGCTTTTTTTTTTTTTTTTTAACTAACTTAATTGAGAATTCTGTAAAAATGAAACGTTGAATGAAATATTTTACCTTCAGTTTCTACAACTCCCTCCAAGGTTAGGAGGGAAAAAGATGGGTACACATTATTGAATTGTGTTAATTCAAGAAGAAGAGCTAATAAGTTATTTTATCCAGTTTCATTTTCATGAATTTTTACAGATTGCCCATCAATCCTTATCATCATTATGCATTTTAATTTTTCTAAATTTAAAATAAAATTTTTATATTTCTTTTCTACAATAAAAAATTTGTTGCCATAATTTTTTTTAAATGAACAATCAAAGGAAAAGGAAAATCAACTGAGTTTCAGACAAGAACTTCAAAAAGTAGTAAGTTCCTCTCTCCTAACAGTTAGAAAATTGAGACAGGTGAGTGTCAGGTAAGTTTAATAATTTATTGCTATGAGCAGTTCGATCAGAATTTAGTTGTAAGAATTTTTCAAAATTTAAATTTATCCTCCATTTGTTGAGCAAATATAATTAAAGTAACATCATACCTTTATAATTTACAGGTAATAATAAAAATTATATTTGATACCTCATGAACTTACGGTAAACATTAATCAAATAAAGTAAATATGATGATGACGATGTTTTTTCATTAATTTTTATTTTTCAGAAGTCAAGGAAAATTGATTTTATCATTAATTCCACTAAGTGGAATAGGGTCATTACCTGAGGACAATGACAAAGAGGAAGTTCGAGTATGTTAGGAAAGGAGTTTCCAGCCCAGATCGAGTTCTAGATTATGAGATTATCCAGAAATTAATAATTGATGATGAACATAATTTTTAAAATATCATAAGTGAGATACCAGTTAATTATTCGACTCTTAGAAGTTGATTCATGTCCAATACCCTAAGCATATCCATGATTCAATATTTTATTATTGAGTGAAAAAAAATTAGTTTAATTTTTTCCTTTATTTTAGTGACTGAAATAGTTTCTAAAGTTGCTTCGTAAGCAAGTCTCCTGTCACTGCATCATTAGTCCTCCAGGCAGACTATTAATTCATTATAAAGTCAAGGGGTAAAGAAAGGGATAAAAAGATGTATTTCAGGCTAACAAAAATGAAATAATTAACAGTTGTAAAATGACACCATAACAAACCAGTTTTGATTGCTTTCACCAATACATTGGCTAATAAAATTGGCATCTAGAGGCAATGGTTTTGACAATACAAAAAGTTGAGATTATTTTACAATATACTTTTGAGAGGTCTAAATTTAGTGGACATGCTACACTCTCTGTTTCCATTGTAAATACTTGTCATAATCTACCATTCACTGTCATTTGCTAGATGTAAGTAAAATAAATTTCTTGATTTTGTATAGTAGTGATTTAACATTAAATAAAATGAGTCTGTGGAGTTTAGGATGACATTATTTGAGGAATTCATCCTTTTCATATGCCAAAGAAAATACAGCCATCTCTCAAGATATCCAGCTTCCCCCTCACCCCCCTTAAAAAAAAAGAAGAAAAAAAACTAAGCACAACATATGTATAGAATTCGACAGTGTGTTTTATCTTTTCTGTATTGAGGTATATATACAAGAGACATATGCAGAATTTACCATATAGGCCAGGCAAATAGTAATTTTTGCACTAAGTAGCAAATTAAGGCATCATTCACTTTAAGCACACTAATGTGTTATTCTATTGTTTAGTATTGTTATTCTATAGTTTATAATTGTCTATGAAAGTTTTAATTTATGTATTTTTCCCAATAAAATTTTCCAAGTGTATTTATTGTTTGTTTTATTAACCTATTATGAAAACTGAGTGAGAGGAAGGTAGTGGTGAAGGAGGGAAAATATCCTCAGGGTTAAAGATAATCTTACCTCATGGTGCTGAGGTATTGCATGTAAACTTCTATTTGTTTCCACGTGTTTTGGTGTATCTTATGACAATATTACAAAAAATAATATTTTAATGATTGATATTCTTAATTTAGACAAAAAAAATTCCATGTCAATATAATAATTTTTTAGGAGAATAAGGGTTAGATTAAAACAATAAATGGAGATTTTTTACAGTGTGTTATATGTTCTAATTAATGCATAAACATTGCTAGTGCTAATTTATGAGACTCAAAAAACCAATTTGACCAAAAATAATAATTTCTTTGGTTTATAGAGTATTGGATTCAATAGAGACTTATATAGGATTTTCACAGTAAAGATCAAACTCCTCTTTTAAGAATTCATTTGAAATTTAAGCCTTTAAATGTTAAAAACAATAGCCTTATTTGGTCGGAAGAAACAAGTCCTCAGACTAGTTTCTAGTGATATGGTATTGAAAGGTTTTAGACAAAATAAATTTTTGAAAGTGAAGCCTCATCTTTCTTTTTCAAATTAATTGTGAAGAATTCATTGTTCTTGTCTCCTGAATTTATGAATCAAAACATATGCTAGATATCTGAAACTGATTAACAGCTTAACAGAGCAGTGCTTTGAAGAAGGCTGAGGCTATTGGATGACGGGTTGTACATAGGTTAACTGAAAAGTAACTTTTTCATTAACTGAAAAAGTATAAATAATTGTGCAAGTCTGTAACCTATTTCACCTAGTGAACTTTTATTTGATACTCCTTACATTTTATGTTAGAGTATACTAATTAATAAGATTTTATTTTCTATTTGTCCTTTATTATTGTATTATAAAATTATATTTAGTTTCCCAATTTATTAAATTTTATAATCTAAAAATTATTTAATTCTTTTGATGTTGTTTTTACTTTTTTAGGGATGATCTTAAATAAATGGGCTCAAAAAACAATAAAATGTGAATATTGCTGGTATAGAGCTGTCCCCAGCACCATGAAAATACACATCAGGAAACACACTGGGGAGAAGCCTTTCATTTGTCACCACTGTCAGTATGCTACTACTAGCATGTCAAGCCTTAAGACTCACATCAAGACTCATGGAAAAATCAAACCTTTTAAGTGTACAGATTGTAGCTTTTCTACCATGTACCCAGCTTCTCTTAAAGGACACCAGGCTAAACACACTGGCCTGAAGCCCTATGCTTGCTCCCAGTGTCCCTACCGTGCTGCTATACCCGGAACTCTTAAAGTCCATCTTAAATCCCACTGCGATGAAAAGGAATTTAGCTGTGCTGTCTGTCCTTACAAAGCAAAGTATTATTCAAGCTTAAAGACTCACATGCGAATGCACACTGGAGAAAAACCACATGTATGTAAATTATGTGGATACAAAACTGCTTATGGGAGCAGCTTGCGCTTACATGAAAGAATTCACACAGGTGAACGCCCCTACAGATGTTCAACTTGTTCTTACAGTACATCTGATAAGAGTTCTCTGAAGCGTCATGTTATTATTCATACAGGAGAAAAGCCTTTTAAATGTGAGCTGTGCAGTTTTCGTGCAAATCGTCCAAGACATATTCGAATACATATGCTTTCACATACCAAGGAGAAAAAATTCTCTTGTTCTCAATGCAATTATCGTACTGCATATTCAGCTAGTCTTAAAATTCATATATCAACCCATGGGGAAAAAACTATGAAGTGTGCTCACTGTGATTATCGAAGTTCTCATCGTCAAGGACTTAGGTTACATTTACGAACTCATACTGGAGTAAAACCTTATACTTGTAGCTCATGTGACTACCGTACAAGTGCTAAACGGAATCTAGAAATTCATCTATTAAGGCACAAAGGCATTACACCATTTAAGTGTGATTTTTGTGGTTTTAGTTCGGCCAGAAAAGAGCACCTTAAGAGGCATTTACTTATTCATACTAAGGAAACTGTTCTCCCATGTGCACTTTGTGATTTTACTACAACTCAGATGTCTAATTTAAAAGCTCATGTTTGGACCCACACTAAAGATAAGCCTTTTGCCTGTGATCAATGTGACTATAGCTCTACTCGTAAGGACAGTCTGTTAGTTCATAAAATCAAGCACACAGGGGAGAAACCATATGTTTGTGTCACATGCGGTCACCGAACATCTGACTATCGCTGTTTGCGAGTCCATATGAAAACTCACTCACTTCTCAAACCTTACAAGTGCTCCCAATGCTCTTATGCTACTAATAGACCTGGGCTTTTGAAAAGGCATTTCCTTCGTCATACTGGAGAAAAACCTTTTGAATGTACCTTTTGTGCCTATAGAGCAAGGCGAAAGGAAAACTTAAGATCTCATTTGAAAAAACACCAAAAAGGCTATAAGAAGAAAACTGTGTGCCCTATTTGCGATTCATCATATATTAATTTGCAATCACATTTTTCAAAATCTCATTCAGCAGACATATTGAGGTGTTTCCACTGTTCCTTTTTCACAGTTGATTTAATCTCATTAACTAAGCATGTAAAGAAGCATATAAAAAAACTAAACATAAAAGAAGAAGACTTTTTAGGTGGAGCATTTGTTAGCTAATTATTTTATTTTATGTTACCTTTACCAATTATAAACAAAGTTACCTTATATTATTTTATGTTAAACTAGTCCTAGTCATTTTTAAATTTATATATATATCAGANTGTAATCGGGACATATATATATATATATACATACATACACAAATAGTTAAATATTTGACAGGTTTATTTTTAAAATAAAGAGAATTTATTTTGACTGCATTTATAAAGTTTATTTTCATACGAAATCCTAAGGTTTATAGTTTTCAGAGGGTAATGCAAATTATTTCATTTAAATTTATTAATGAGTGCCAGTTTAGCCAAGGAAATCCATATTAGACTCTTTAAGTGTGGCACTGCTGGTTTAAATCCTGTCATCTATTTAGAACAAAGTAACTTCTTGTAAATAGCCTGCCCCTCTAAGACCATAAGTTGCACGGTGAAAAAAAAAGATATTACTTAAGCTTTATAACTATAGAATCAAAGTAATTTGTAACTCTGCAATACAAATTGCTTAATAATAATAAGTGCTAATACGAATTACAATATGATAAATAAACAGAGTAAGGGTTGTATTAAGAAGGACTTTAAACATATATAAAAGGACTTGCTAAGAATTTTAGGTCATTTAGGAATTTTATGTGGATGATACTACTCTTGCTTTTAAACAAATCAATCAAGTAAAAATGTTAATTCAAATTTAAAGGATAAAGTTGGTAAGGACAACCAGTCAGGCTTGATATATATACAATAAGATTGCTTAAATTTTCCACCGATTTATATTGGCTAAACTATGCATTATTTAAAAGACAGAATATACCAGCTTCAAGATGATTGCAAAACAGTGCATCAAATGACAATAAATCAGGTGTAGTGGAGCATTGTAACAAGCATTAACATAACTTTTATTTTGAAGGCACTCACATCCTATATAAAGATAACAATAGAAAATTTTTTTAGAAGCAATGTAATATAGCAGAGAATTATGAAAAGTCAGTTAATTTTAAGACTGATACTATGAATATGTATTATGAGGAAATTTTAAATAAAAATTAATTTATAATGGTTAATTTGGCCCTTATTTGACTTTAATTTTACAATTTTGTATGTAAGATATAGTGGATGAATGTATATGGTGTGTTTATAAATNTATATATATATATATAATGTATATGTAAAGAGTACATACACTGATGTAAAGAGTAAAATATATATTGTTGAAACTTAAGTTGGTCCCCTAGTCTACATAATTAAAAATGTATTTATGATTGACAGTTTAGCGAAGGAAATCCATATGAGGCTCTTAAGTGTGGCACTGCTGGTTTAAATCATGTCGTGTCTATTTAGAATAGAGTAGCTGCCTGTAAATAGCCCAACCCTCCAAGACCTTATGTTATTGTATGGGAGGCATAAAAAGTGTATAAAAAAAACTTGCTTAAGCTTTATAACTATAGTATCAAATTAATTTGTAGCTCTGCAATAATAAATATTTATAAATTTTCTATAAAACATATAAATAGCTCTGAAACACTTCTGCAGTTATGTATATCATGAGTGATATAACAGCTTCTTACTGCTTGTACATTGTCTCATTAAACATATAAACCAAGCTTTCGCTCTCATCCTAGCGTGAGCTTTTTCAAGATATAAAAGAGAAATATACTATTCAATTACTTGTATAAAACTCGGAAGGCTTATATTATAGCTCCTGTACAAGAAATTCTGTACAAATAAATTATTTTGTTAGTGATAAATGCATCAGACAAATGTGTTACAAATATATAATTTTTAAAATGACTCTATTAAAATTTATCATAAAATAGGCTATCTTACAGAAAGTCTGTAATAGTATGAACCTCAATGCTATGACCTACTAATTTTCAGAGTTAAATTTTAAAATCTACAAAAATAAGTGTAGGAGTACAGTGAAACACACAGGAGGAGAAATTAAAAGAGGAAGAATTACATACTAAAATGGAAAATATAAAATATTGCATTTGTACTACTTACTCAATAAATATTAAATAATAAATTAAGAGTGGTTAGAAATAAAAAACTAAAGCAAAAACAGGTAACATCACCATGAAATTATTAATTATTTTTAAAAAAAATTTATCAATAAATCAATACAAACCATTTTTTTATAATACATAATATTGTACACAATTTTAACTGCAACTAAGGCTACAGATTTTAGTCAGTCTTGCACATTTTCTTAATTATTATTTTCTTGTTTTTATACTAAGTTAAGCTATAAATTATACAACATACAAAATTAGGTTTATTTAGTAGAAACAGTCATTCACTAGACCAAGTAAAGCATTTTTAATTGTTGCTATATATTATTACTTGTTTTTAATTTGAATTGTACAGGGAGCTAGAAAAAAACTCTCTAACTCAGCCGGGGATCGACCCTGTATGATTCAAATTAATAATGAAATGTGGGATTATTTACCCACAATTATAACCATGATTTGAATTACTGATTTTTGTTTTAAAGGGAGCAAATTTCCATCTTCTAATTATCTTATAAATTTTTAATGTCCTGCCTAATTTTGTTAAATATTTTGTAATAAACTAAAGAAAAAAAAAGTCCCCAATGAGAAAAATTTCATCCTGCTTGCTATTTTAGAAATTGTCAAGCTTTATTTTCTCCTCTCTCGTGTTGCTTGAAGAACTGAAACAAAAGTAAACATTTTTTTGAAAAACTGTTTCACAAAAATGGCATTTGAATGTAATTCTTGATTAAAAATAAGCACAATAATGTTCTAAACATTTTTATTGCTCAATCAGCTTCCCATGCACTGTCTCTTTCAGAGTTTAAATTGCGATACACTTTTTAGAGTTGTCAAACTTCTGCTATTAAAGCTATATCCAAACTCAACTAAAAGTTTTGATGAAGCTTTAATATTGGAAGGTTGAAAACTATAAGCTGTGTATTGTAGTTAAGGCTCTGAAACAGATGATGCTTGTGAAGCTGATTGAGCAATAAAAGTGTTTTAAAAGTTATTTAGCTAATTTTTTTGTCTTTATCTAAGAAATTATAGAATAGAAGCAAATTTTTGAAAAATGTATTGATATAGAAATAAACAGAAGTACCAAGAGAAAAAAATGTCTGAAGTGAGGATGGGATTCCATTCTTTACTCTGAATAAATAAGAAAAATATATGTATTGAGAGACTATATTATTTTTTTCTATGTAGGATCTTTGTAGAATCAATAATCGGGACATACCAATGATAGTTATATACTCATAAATTTCTAGGAATCATTGTCCTCTCATTAAAAATGTAATTATAAATACTATAATAAATTGATAGCTAATTACTGAGTATGATAAGCTCATACTTGTATCATGATTCAGGGAGGAGGGACTAAATCCATACTTAAATTTCTTGTCATCTTATAGGAGGAGAGACTACAGGAATTTCCTTTTGAACATTACTTCATACTTATGATCTTTAACATTTGAAGTTATACATTCACAAGAACTCTCTTATAAGATAAAATGCTTTTCTTATAGAAAGATGAAACAT
Source organism: Oncopeltus fasciatus (assembly GCA_000696205.2). Taxonomy (NCBI): domain Eukaryota; kingdom Metazoa; phylum Arthropoda; class Insecta; order Hemiptera; family Lygaeidae; genus Oncopeltus; species Oncopeltus fasciatus. The sequence continues at coordinate 26,891 of KZ808404.1, read as the reverse complement.
GTTATCCAATGAAAAGCATATTTTTTTTATTTAATAGACATGGATTATGCCCTGATTCTTGAAAAATATAAACTGTTCACGCAGGCTTCGACGGTCGTTAGATGTATTTACCGTTTCTTCTTCCGGGTTGGACCGTGTCAAATTGTTGTTATTTGCCGAGCTTTCACACATCATGTGATGGCTTCTTCAGGGCTGAAAAGAGAATGAGAGTTATAAAAGAGAGATTTTTAAAATTTTTACAACTCTCATTCTCTTTTCAGCCCTGAAGAAGCCATCACATGATGTGCGAAAGCTCGGCAAATAACAACAATTTGACACGGTCCAACCCGGAAGAAGAAACAGTAAATAAATATAAACTGTGTTTGAAGTGTTCACTTACACTTGAACTGTGTTCACTTATTAAGCTGTGGGCTATTCATTTGTGTAAAAAGGTTCCTGTTTATGTATCATGTACTACAGGAAGAGGCCCAAGGATGGAATCTTGCTGCACCTCCATATTAAGAGCTTGGTACTTGATCATGCCCAAACCAAATCACAATGTTTTGATTGGTTTAGAAAGTTTAAATCTAGTAATTTTTATATCAGAAATGGAGGACCACCCAAAAACTGATTTGGAACCTTCGTTGTGTGAGACTAACAACTGGAAGATCAATTAAATGCGTTACAAGAAATTTTCTACATTGTTTGGACGCCATGGAAAAGATTCTGAAGGTTGAAAAATGGGTATCTCAACAAATGACAGGCAGGCAATAGGAACCTTGAAAAACCTCTTGAATGCTGTTTAAATCTATTTCTTCATAGAATTGTGACACAATGAAAAGTAAATTTACTTAGAGATTTCTAAGCTTAAACAATCTTAGGTATCTAGTGGGATCAGAAAGGTGTGATCTGCTATGAGCAGCTAAAACCTGGGGAAGCTATTAGTACAGACTGCTATTGACAACAGATGATCTATTAGAATCAAGCTTTGCATAAAAAATGGCCAGAATGTCGAGAAAAGACATACAGAGTGAGCTTGCTTCATGACAATGCTTTATTACACTTGACAGAACGGACCAAGGAAATAATCACGGCAAGGTTGGAAAATCTTAACTCATCAGATTTAGCTCAATCTGATTACTACTTATTAGCATCTTTGGGACATGTACTAGATGAAAAATGTTTCATTATTATTAAGATATATAAAAATGGCTTAGTGACTTGTTTGACTCAAAATAGCAGAAAATTTCTTTGATGGGAAATTACAAATTAAAAGAGAGTTGGAAAAAGTGAGTAGATAAAAAGGACAGTACTTAGAATAAAATTTTATGTATCATTGTTACACAATGAACAAATATTTTCTAATAAAAAATTCCAGATTCAAATTACACACCTGGTATTTTAAGATTCACAATTATATATATATATATATATATATATATATATATATATATATATATATATATATATATATATATATATATATATATATATATATATATATATATATATATATATATATATATATATATATATATATATATATATATATATATATATATATATATATATATATATATATATATATATATATATATATATATATATATATATATATATATATATATATATATATATATATATATATATATATATATATATATATATATATATATATATATATATATATATATATATATATATATATATATATATATATATATATATATATATATATATATATATATATATATATATATATATATATATATATATATATATATATATATATATATATATATATATATATATATATATATATATATATATATATATATATATATATATATATATATATATATATATATATATATATATATATATATATATATATATATATATATATATATATATATATATATATATATATATATATATATATATATATATATATATATATATATATATATATATATATATATATATATATATATATATATATATATATATATATATATATATATATATATATATATATATATATATATATATATATATATATATATATATATATATATATATATATATATATATATATATATATATATATATATATATATATATATATATATATATATATATATATATATATATATATATATATATATATATATATATATATATATATATATATATATATATATATATATATATATATATATATATATATATATATATATATATATATATATATATATATATATATATATATATATATATATATATATATATATATATATATATATATATATATATATATATATATATATATATATATATATATATATATATATATATATATATATATATATATATATATATATATATATATATATATATATATATATATATATATATATATATATATATATATATATATATATATATATATATATATATATATATATATATATATATATATATATATATATATATATATATATATATATATATATATATATATATATATATATATATATATATATATATATATATATATATATATATATATATATATATATATATATATATATATATATATATATATATATATATATATATATATATATATATATATATATATATATATATATATATATATATATATATATATATATATATATATATATATATATATATATATATATATATATATATATATATANATTTATTTATTTATAATTTTTATATATATATGGATTTGCTTCTCTTGTAACTCAATTGCTGTAAAAATAATTAAAACTAGTGGTCCAGCTACATTCCATTACTGTATTTTTGGCTTATTCACATTTTTTGGTATCATTTTGATCAGCCCAAATTATTGATATTGGCTTATAATGCATCTTCAAGGCTCATTTTTTTTGGCATTGAAGAATAAATTCTAGTTAATTTTTTATCATAGAAGACTCTTTTTTCTCACAGTCCCAATTTATCTACTTATTTAATCATTTACAAATTATAATTGTATAATTATGTAAACATACTCATTCTTTAGCTTGACTTATATAGAAAACATTCATACACATCAATTTGTCAGTTTTTATTTTCAAACAGTAGCAATTTTCTATCTATTAGAGAAGCAACTGGAATTACGAAAACAACACTTGATTCTATATACCGAGGTATAATTCTATATACCCTAATAATTATGCAGGGTTAAAAGTTCCACATATATATTTTATCTTTTTCCTTACAACTTCCCATGCATCCACTTTCCAGCTTTTATTTAATAATAAAAGATTGCCCATCGTGGATGGGAATCAAACCCCATTGCCAGTTTGAGAGACCCAAAAGGATCCCCTCCCTCTGCTAAGCTAGAGCTAAAAGTCCTCGATCTTAAATCTTATATAGCTGAGATTTCTATGGATTAAAATTACTTTTAATACTCCACACTTAACAGGATGAATAGGAGATAGAAACCAAATTTTACTGTGTTTAAAAATTATCCCAAATAAGGTATATTACACTATTATTCTGGTTTTCGTGAATTAATTAATAACTTACTCTTGATCCATATTTGATTAGAAGTTAAGTGGTAATAAGCAACATAAAAGCACTTTATTTCTTCTGCCTTAGAAATGTTAAACCTACTTTTTCATATCAATGTTAAGGTGTGCTAAAAATTGCACTAAGCTGGTTCACATTCCTTCTCATCAAGGGATATCTTAAGAGGACACACCAATTTTCAGAGAGAGCATAATTCTTAATCATAACTAATGGAGGGAGATTTTATTACAGTTGACTTTTACAAATTTCAAAAATAAAATTTGATTTTGATTTTTCCATATATTTATACAGTGAAATAAAATTAACATAAGCTGAAAATAACTAAAAAAAAAAGAAAAAAAGAATTGGTAAATACATTAAGATAACAAATTATCAGAAGACACATATATATGAAGATTAGATAGGAAATTGGTGAAAATAAATGGGAAAGAATGAATTACATCGATAACTTTCAGGATATGTTGTTATCAGGAAATGTTTTATAAATTAAATATAAATATATNCCGAACCCCAACAAAAAAAAACCTCTAGTTATACTACATAATGTATTATATATACATATATATATATAGGGTATACCTTCACTATGCTGCACAGTGCCATTTCAAACTTATCCCTTTGTAACAAAGAGCCTAAAATCCAAGTGGGAAGAAGTTTTTTCACTTTAGTAGCAGCATATCTCCTGTCAAGAAGTAGGACTACTGCATAATCAGATTTGTGACGAACTGCGCGTCCAATAGATTGATTTACAGCTTTCATACAACAAGCTTCATAAAACTCCCTTCCAGCCCCTGGACCCTTTTCCAAAAAAAAAATGAATATGTTTAATTAATTAATTAAATTAAAGAAATAAGTTTTTTGTCATGTTTTGAAAAAACTAAAATTAATTATAGCTAAATAATAAAAACAATTCTTTGAAAATTCATACAAACATTAAAATAAATAAGTAATAAGCAATTATTGTTTAACAAATTTCAATAAAACTGCTTTATTTCTTTAATCTGAGAAAAAGTTTATATATGAACTTTTTTCTTTCTGTAAAGCTACAGAAAATGTCCTTGATTTTTAGGTTTTTTCCACAGCAAAGGACAAGGTAAGAAGAATTTTGAATTTGAAAAATGCTGCAAGGAGGTTAATGTCATGAGGGATCTAGCTTTCTTTTTATTAATTGAATCAGGCAGTAGTCGGATATTTAAATTAATATATCTCTAGATCATTGTGACAGGTAAAACAAATGCTGGAAGAATTAATATGTATTTAAAATTTTTATAATGCATTCAGAGGGGCAAGATAAGGCTAAGCAATCCTCAATATAATTTTTTTAAATAGTAGAATTTCTAAAGCAGTTCATTGTAATTATTAATTCCTTATTTTATTTTGCATACTGATAAAATATGGATAACAGGTGTTCATGTATTATGAGGAACTGACTATGAAGTGTATTTCTAGTGGATTGACCATTGTGAATCTTTGATGTGGAGATAAGATCTTGGACGAAAGGAATATTAAAGTCGTGTTGAAGGGTAGAGTTGGACACATAATATGGAGCGTTATTATTCTGAGCATTTCGGGCTGAAAGGATTGTATTCGTTGGATATTGGAAGGCTTAGTGGCATTGGTCATATTATGGTCTTGTAGATGGTCAGTTTGTTTTCTATTGTGAGCTGTGAGCGCCTATTTATAAAGCTGTTAGAGAGTGCGATGCATCTGTTGAGTTCTGGTCACTTGATTTTAATATGTTCACTCCAGTTTAGTCGTGAGTCAAGGTGGAACCCAAGGTAACGGACTGAATCAGGGATAGGTATAGAGATGTTATTGTGTGTAACATTATTAGGAGAATCTTTTCTTAGCTGAAAATTTACCTGCACGAATTTGGACACATTTGTTTTAATTCTCCATTTGCTAAATAGCATCAAGGTGGTTTTGGAAGCAGGATGAGAGGAAAGGATCACTTTGTCATCTGCAAAGAGGGCTAAGAGAGTATTAGGAAGTGTGGGGATGTCTGCAGTATAAAGGATAGATCCAAGTACACCTGCCCTGTGGAACACCTGCATTCACAGGGAAGTGATCGGAGTAATCTGATCCCTGACTGACCCTAAAGAAACGGTTAGAAAGGTAAGATATAAGAATTATGTAAATGGTGCTTGGAAATATGGACTTGAGCTAATATAATAGACCAGTATGCCTTACTTGTTCAAATGCTTGAATGATGTCTGAGAATGCACCAGGACGAAATTCTTTTAGCTCGAGGGAAGAGGAAATGAAATCTACAAAACGAAACACCTGCTGGACAGTAGAATGATGGGATCGGAAGCCAAAATGATGATTAGGAAGAATATTTAAGGAAGCTATTATAGGTATCAATCGTTTTAGAAAAACTTTCTCAAATACCTAGGAAATTACAGGAAGAAGACTAATTGGTCAATAGGATAATATGGTAGAAGCAGGTTTATCAAGTTTGGAAAAAAGTATTATTTCAGAACATTTCCAGGGAAGTGGAAAGTGGATGGTTCGAAGGACACAATTATAGAGGTAAGCCAGGAAGACAATTGCTTTTGGGGGTAGGTTTCAAAGTATTAGCCTAATAGTAAGGTTATAGCTGGGTGCTTTGAGCTAAGGCAGATGGTTAATAATGTACTCGACCTCAGAAGGTGTTACTGCCTTAATCAGTAAAGACATTGGTAATGGTGTGTCCAGTGACTCCTCAAACTCTACATTATTGGATAAACTATCGGGATCTGGATGAGGAAAATGTTTGCCCAGCTTCCAAAGCAAACATTTACTCCACATCCAGATCCCGATAGTTTATCCAATAATGCAGAGTTTGAGGAGTCACTGGACACACCATTACCAATGTCCTTACTTATTAAGGCATTAAGGCAGTTCCCAAATAAGGTATATTANTATTATTTGAAAAAAAAAATAGAACAAACATATACATCAAGAAAGTCTAATATAAAATGCCAAAAATGGATGGACTTCAACATATAATATAAAATCATATGAGAATTTGGAACATTTTGGACTGAAGAAATATGCTTAACTTAAAAAATAAAACAATTTCCCTGAGATAGAAGCGAGTGTAATCAAGAAAATTTGTTTTCTTGATTACACGACATGGAGTGTAGGACATTAAATGGGTTTATTAGTTTTTTGGAAGCCTCGATTGATCCCATGATAAGAAGTCTTATTGACCAAATCAAAAATTTCCTTCTCATAGTGCACAACAGCTAAACTATCTTCAATTCTGCATTAATTTTTTCTACGATAAGTCATTCTCACATTGGCAAAAATAAAAAAGAGCTTACTTTAAATGTCTAGTTTTTTCTATACAACTAAATTTTACTTATTAAAAAAAAACATAATTATTAATAGGTATGAATATTACTTGTTAAAAAACATTAAAAGGAAATTTACATAGGAAAAATTTTAGATGGCAAAATGAATAGGGAGAATTAACTTAAATTCAATTATCTAAAAATTAAATATGAAAATAAAAATCTTAAAGATATTTGGGTCTCAAAATTAATCAAATAAAATATGGTATGAATTTTTTCGAATTATATAGTCATTGTCTTGTTAGAGAAAGAACAAGAACAAAAAATTAAGAAATAAGAATTAAAAAATAAAACATGATACCAACCACATATTTCTCTAAGTAGCTCATTTTTTCTTGTATTTCGGGCGATTTAATATTAGGGTAAGGCATTCCTACAACTATTACGCACCTTCCTAATTCATCACTAAAATTAAGACCTTCACTTAATTTTCCACCTAAAAATAATAATAACAATATAGTTCTCAGAATTTTCTCTAACAAAGAATATATCAATTTTTGTCTACGGTTTTCATTTAACTACAATGATGCAAACTAATCTTCCAAATTATTAACTAAAATTAAGTAAAATTTATACTTACAAAGACAAGCATATATACACACACCAAATCATAAATACAAACATGCAATTTTTTTTCAGTTGACTTAAAAGACCTTGTAAATCTTTAGCAACCTGAACAAGCAACCCCCACCTTTTTCTGTCATGAATGGTGACTTTCTTATTTGTTATGTGGCACTGTAACGTTTTTCATTATTCTGTAAGTTTATCTTCTTCTTAGTCTCCCTTTGGTCATCTTATGATCCTGTCATGAACAATAGTCAAGAGGAATAGCTTCTTGCAACATGTCCAGACCATATTCAAATTGTGTGTCATTAACTCCTTACATTCTTACAGCATTCTTCTTCTGTCTTTTGCCTCCATAATTCGATGTCTCTATCTTATATAGGGCCCATAAGCCCTGAGGACTTTACGCTCAAATCTTTCAATTTTTCATTCTTCTTTCTAAGATGTCTTTGTAAGAGGCTTACATTGTAAGACTTTTTTTTAAATTTGTATTTTTTGGATCTACCTTGACCGAACCCCAACAAAAAAAAACCTCTAGTTATACTACATAATGTATTATGGAGATGCAAATAACACATTATTTACAGACAAACACTCTTACAAAGAAAATAAATCTAAGTGATCATTTATTTATAATAATAATAATAATCTCCTAAAAACTTAATACGTAATTTTTTTTTTCTTCAATGTTCCACAAAACTTTTTAAATAAGTGATTTTTTTATTATTATTAGAAATAATCATTTTAAGTGCAATAATTTATGAAAGATTAAGCAACCATTTATTGTCAATAAGTATAGAAATGTATGAGCATCAAAGTTAACTTTATAATTATTTCAGCAGGGCACAAATATTTAAATAGGTATAATAACTAACCAACAACACTGAAAAGGAGAGCTCCATTTTTCCCTGTACAATTTTGTATATGTTTTGCATAGGCACTTAGAACTGTATCAGCTTCAGAAGACTTTTTTGGTTCACGAAATACCTTTAAAAAAAATACAATAAAATGTGTTTAATAAAACTGGGTACAATATATATATATATATGCAGCTTTACTTCTAAACAGATACCAAATACCTTTCAAATACCAATTTTATTGTTATTGTGCGCTGTTCAATTAATAAATATGAATATTTTATTTTGTTATAATATTTGTTTATATCTTGCCCAATATGCTTTACTTTTAAACACATAAATAAAAAATAAATTAAAATTATTAAATCAATAACTTTGATAAAATATAATATACAATTTGATTAATTGAACAGAGCATAAAAAACAATAAAATTGAAAAAAATATAATTATAAAACTAGATAATTATTTAACTGAATATAATTAATTAGAAATTACTTACAAAAGTAGTTTGATGTTTGTTTTGGCATTGAATTGACTTAGCTATTTGCTGAGCATTTTTTGTTTTTTAGTAAATTCCAAAGGAAGGAGGCTGTTCTTTTTTTTTAAATGACGATATTTTTTCTGATCCTACTTTCTAACTACCAATAATAATGGTCACTTAAGTTTATATTTCTGTGAGTGTTTGTCAATGTTCTACAGGCCTCAGTTTTCCTTAATGAAATTTAGCATGTTGGTTTTAAATATAAATTATATAAAACAAAAAGGCTAAGTTCGGTTGATTTTAAAGTAAAATCAAACCAATGAGGAGATTACCAGTAATACCAAGTGCAAGTTAAAACATTTTTTTGATGCAGTAGGCATAATATTTAATTCAGATTAATGAAACTCAATATAGATTGTTTACAAATAAAATAAATATTTTAAGAGTTACACAGCAAATATGAATAATTAGGATTGAGGGTTTACCTTATTTTTAATTTTAAAAGCTAGTGGCTGTAATTAGTTGTTTTCCTAATTTAGCATGCTGCTTTTAAATAGAAAAAGAAAGAAAGACTAGAATTATTTATTGAGCAAAGTTAGACCAATAGGATTGCCTATATGAATATTTAATTCTAAAAATGAGTGAATTAATTTTTTTTTTTTTTTTATTACAGTAGGCATAATTTTTAGTTTAATATAATGAAAATAATTACATATTTTTTGACTGATAAAATAAATACAAGCTCCATGATATACTACAATAATTAGGAGTAGAGCTTACCTGAACCAAAAATATTAATTTCACAGTTCATAAGCCAAAATTAATACTTTAAATATAAAATAAAAGACTGAATTCATTATTGAGCTAAATCAGACCAACTTTAATTATGAAGAGTGAGTAATAAAAACAACATTTCTTTCATTCAGGTGGTGTAATATTTAGTTAAAAGAATATATTTCATTGAAAACAGATTAGTTTATTCATGAAATATATGTTGTATAAGTATGGTGATAACGTGAAATAAAAATTTTAATACAAATATTCATTAACAATTATACTTATAGTAATAATAATTAAAATAACTATAATTTGCTTGGTTTATACAGTTCCTACATGGCAAACTTTTTAATTTTTGAAATTGCTCTAATTGTATCGCAAATAATTAGAATGAAATTTTTACAATTGGGCAAGAGAATAGGTTTAAAGGCAATAATAATTCTGTAATAATAATAAATTAAGAAGATAGCAGCAATTTTGTGAACATATTGAGGATGAATGTTGATATGCTTAACTAATTTCTGGAAAAGATAATTATTAATTCTT
>KZ808404.1:4956-16367 GCA_000696205.2 Oncopeltus fasciatus | reverse complement strand
GATGGTCATACCATAGCAATAAATTCCATCAAGCAATGATAAAATATAAATTATGAAAATAAAATAAAAATTTTATGAAAATAATTTTTTTTTAAACATAATTATAAAAATATATAACCCATTTATTTAAATAGTTTGATAAACGTTAGTGAACTGACAGTGATTCAAACTTTGGTGAATATGTGTATATATAACTATGAAAATGTAAACTCATTACATGAAGTACTAGAAGTCCTTCAAAACTTTCTGACATTTATTCTGTGACATTATTAGTAAAATGCCGCCATGAAAAAAGCTTCCATGACTAATGTACTGTATAAATGGTGCTTTATACAACCAAAAAAAAGTGATAAGTGTCAACACAAGACATTGTACACACAGTGCTTGACTAAAGTTTTGAATGTATGTGAGAGGAGTTTGCTAATGAAATTATGACAAAAATATCTTTTAATCCATAAATTTAAATCTTTAAAGCCATTGAGGGCTTATCAATCCAATAAACAAATAAATTACTATGCAATTAAGAAATAAATACATCTTAAGTTTTAATTCAGTAATATAAAATAAATTGGAGTCTCTTATTCAGATATTCAGGAAGATGACAATAATTATGTTTCAAAAACAAATTAATATTATATGGCTTAAGATATTGGGACATCAATCATAATAATTACATACCTTCTTCTTCTTGGAGATACTTTCAATAATGCCGTGTTTTTCTAAATGTGTAAAAACTGTTCTCTCATATTCATAAGAGGGGAAAAAACATACAATTCCTGCAGGAATTATATTACATATATTTACAAGCACACGTCCTAGCTCATTTATCTGTAAAAAAAAAAAAATTGACTAATCTAAAAATATTGTCAGAGAAACTCACACCGGGAGTAAATAATTGGATGCCATAAAGAAAAAGGAACAAAATTATAATTTGTGAAAACTGTATTAGTAAGATAATTTGGTTTTATTAAATAAAGAACCTATTCTATCTTCTTTCAGTAGAAAGTGGACACAGTCAAGAAAATAAAATACTAGGAATAATGTTTAACATATGCAAATCTCAATCTCTCAAATTCTCTCTTCAGGGCAAATAATTTATATATTTATATATNGTTAATAATAAATTATTAGCTAAAATCTCTTAAAGGTTTTCATTAGCTGATTTATTATTCCTTCCTAAGTTAATTATTCAGTTTATTTCTTGCTCCATCAAGATATTTTTTTTTTTAATATAGAGTATCATTTTAATTAAATTGATTCGAATAAGATTTTAATTAATTATATTTACTAATTAAATTTTAAATAACAATATTAAATAAAATCTTAAATTTATTAACTTACTATTGATAAGATTTACAATATTATATTACTTATATTTAATTGTGTAACAAGGTGAGCACATTGGATATATCATTTTATTTAATAATAGTTCAATCTGACTTATTCCTTTCTTACACATGCTTCATAGGTTAAAATATCGTATGTATGACTTTTCATAAAACAGACTCACAAAAATCTTATACCCAGTGTAAAAAAAAAAATTCTTGAAATAGGCCAAAAAGAGACCCAAAAATAAGCAGTGTTTATTGGTGATGAACAGCACGTTAGATTAGAGATGTTGTGTAGTCGGCTCTGTTTTGGCCATCCGATTTTTTCCTACTAATTGAAGAATGGTACCCAATCAGGACTGGGTGTTCACAAGAGCACAGGAATTCTCTGGGTCATTACAAACAGATGTTCAGAAATTAAAAAAAAAATTAGACTTTTGTTGCCTGTCGATAACAGCGAAAGAAATGATAAGTCAAAGATGAAAATAGCATAACAGATTTTTAAAAAATAAAAAAAAAAAATAAGAAAATAAATTTGTCTTGTTGAGCCATAGAGGGTGAAGGGAAGAGTTACTTAACATAAAGGATATGATTATATCCTGAACCATGGAAGAGCATTTAGTGGTAAGCAATACATTCTGACTGATTTTTTTTTTCACTCAAAGGTAAAGAGGGGCTCAATTACTAGGGAGCTGGACACCAGGAATCTACTGAATCATTACAAAAAAAAAAAACCATGAACCTGAGACCTTTACTTTAAAGTCCAAAATAGAAATCACTTAGATATCCATCCATGCTTTTAGCACATTTAAACAGGGGCTGGACAGCTAACCATCAGCTTAGTAATTAGCTTGCTGAAGCTAAAATATTAAGAAAAAAAAACTGCTTGTAAAGCGTATTAGAAAATTCATTAGTTCCTATTTTTGGCTTTCTAGCAAAACAAATTTGTCAGGCTTATAAAATTAAAAATCTATAAAAAGTTTTAATTCTACAAATAGAAAACTTACCATGACTGAATTTCCTCTAGATTCATATGAAAAATCAAAAGTCTTTCCAGTAGGGCCATTCGTAAGGACAATAGGCAGGATGTGGTTTGGAGGTACCACATGACCACATGAAAATTCAACAATTCTGCAGCGATCTGCACCACAAGCAATAAAAAGTCTTTCCCTCAATTCACCTTTAGGCTCCATAGTTCCACCCGTCAGAATCACACTCCTAAGTAGAAAGACATAATATTTAAATAATGTTATTGTTTTTATTCATTACATAAGTAATAAAGCTCCTTCATTTATAAAAATTACATGAAGCCAGAGCTGTAGGTTCCATTTCTATTCCACATTACATTTATTAGGTGGTAAGCCTTCCCAGTAAACTGGGACATGCAGGAACTTGTCTAAAACAGGAAGGAAACCTCCTGATAGTTCCTCCATCAAACCCTAAGCAAAATTGAAAAAAAAATTCCATAACAATAATAACTCTAACTAAGATAATAAAACTAATTAATATAACTGTTTCTCAGTGTAATAAAATTAGTATACTTTGTGCTGATAACCTCAGCAGTTGAGCGCCGTAAATCCCCAATAAACAAAGTATACTAACAGTGTAATTATTAATTATTTTTACATTTAAATTTTCAATTTCATGTAAATATTTAATACTTAATTTTTTTTCATATGATTGTTTGTTTATTTCAATATTAGGTATGTATATTTATCTAATTTAGTGTTAGCGCAGGTTTTAAGCAATAAATCAATAAAGTTTTGATTTCAGGTAAAATAATAACACATATGATAAGATGAATAGAAGTGCACTTTAAGCCCCCATGAAAGAGCAATGTCAAGATTGAACATCAATATTACATTAATAAAAGGCTATGATGGACAAAGTAGAATATACAAATTCAGGGATGAGTCAACAGCAGTTTTAGCTCTGAAAAGCTTTAAAACAGGAAGCTGTTCTAGCTAGATAAGATAAATCAGGTTTTTGTACCTGCAATAAGGAAATATACAATTCGAAAGTCCAGAACAGTCATTAATAGAAGCATTCACCAGCTTGCCTTTGCAGATGACCAGAGTATTATTGGTAGACTGTACAGAGTGGAGGTCTTACTGGGCCTAGCAGGGACCTCAAATCACTTGACTGTCAGTCAATTACCCCAAAACAGAAAAGATGGTCATACGCAAAGTAGTCAGACTGAGATAGACAGTCCAGTTTGGACTCAATTAATTTGAAAGAGCAAATTAATTAAATTAGCTACCTAGAAATCTCCAATAAATTACAAGCTTTTTTTAAAAAAAAAAAAAAAAAAAAAAAAAAAAAAGAAGTCTAGAGTAGTTTAGTTGAATCATTGTTTTCACAGCTAAAACACCCACCTCAAAGTAATGCAGCTCCAAGGTCAATTAGGTTACTGTTGAATAAGGCATTTAAGTCCAGTATTCATCTATTGATTAGAAACTTGGACCAATAACTTGAGAAAAACTATAATATTTTGGCATTCCCAAACAGGGACTATTAAAAATTATAATATAATAAAGGGAGGATAAAATATTCACCTGGCTTTTGTAATAATGTCCTTAACTGAAGATGCTGGATCAAGAAGAAGAAATTTAATAGAAGATTTAGCAATTATTTGTTCAACACTAACAACAATTCTCCCATCACTATTACTCATAGTTAAGTTTTCAAGAAGTGCTATAACAGGGCCTAATGGCTGCCCAGAAAGAAGTTCTTCGTTTGTTATAGTTTTCACTAAAATATAGATTCAATAAAGAAATACTAGTTTAATAAAAATATTAATATTTAATATTCAAATAGTAGTTTAAATGTATTAAAAATATTGAAGGATGTACCTATAAAATATAAATTATTTTCTTCCTGTTCACAAATGTTTATTATCAGCCTCTTAAGAGAAAATGTTCACCAGTCACTAGGTTCCACAATCTACGAAACACTAGGTGAGAGGACAACTGTGCTGTTCAACTAGCCACTTCTCTCTCTTCCCNTTTTTTTTATTACAGTAGGCATAATTTTTAGTTTAATATAATGAAAATAATTACATATTTTTTGACTGATAAAATAAATACAAGCTCCATGATATACTACAATAATTAGGAGTAGAGCTTACCTGAACCAAAAATATTAATTTCACAGTTCATAAGCCAAAATTAATACTTTAAATGTAAAATATAAGACTGAATTCATTATTGAGCTAAATCAGACCAACTTTAATTATGAAGAGTGAGTAATAAAAACAACATTTCTTTCATTCAGGTGGTGTAATATTTAGTTAAAAGAATATATTTCATTGAAAACAGATTAGTTTATTCATGAAATATATGTTGTATAAGTATGGTGATAACGTGAAATAAAAATTTTAATACAAATATTCATTAACAATTATACTTATAGTAATAATAATTAAAATAACTATAATTTGCTTGGTTTATACAGTTCCTACATGGCAAACTTTTTAATTTTTGAAATTGCTCTAATTGTATCGCAAATAATTAGAATGAAATTTTTACAATTGGGCAAGAGAATAGGTTTAAAGGCAATAATAATTCTGTAATAATAATAAATTAAGAAGATAGCAGCAATTTTGTGAACATATTGAGGATGAATGTTGATATGCTTAACTAATTTCTGGAAAAGATAATTATTAATTCTTTATATGAAGAATAAAAATGACTCAAAACCTAAATAATATAAATGAAAACTAACAAGAAGAGTTTTTGCTTTTACTAAATTCTTTATAAATATTGCAATTGACTGAAAAAAATAAGTAATGTTGCAATTACTCTTGCAGTTCATTTTTGAGAAATTAGTTTAAATTTTTTAATAATCTCAATATTTGTTATTTTGCCTTATATCCCTTTAGTCTACTTGAATATAATAAAATAAATTCTCTCTTAATATAATATAAAATTTAATAATAAGTTTAACTGAAATTAACTCAGTTGTTATTATCATACCTTCTATTATCCGACTTCATTGTTTTGTGGGTAATCAACAGAAGATTGTTTGCAGAAACCAATGAAGACGGATAATAGAAGGTATGATAGTTCTATATTCATTGGTAGTGGTAATAACCCATTAGATTATTTTCCTGACACAGTCAGTTGTTATTAGGTTAAAAATAATAAGAAAAGTATAAAATTCCTCAATAAAATATTTTTAAAAATAACTCATAGCAATAAATTCCATCAAGCAATGATAAAATATAAATTATTTTCTTCCTGTTCACAAATGTTTATTATCAGCCTCTTAAGAGAAAATGTTCACCAGTCACTAGGTTCCACAATCTACGAAACACTAGGTGAGAGGACAACTGTGCTGTTCAACTAGCCACTTCTCTCTCTTCCCTTCAAGGCCTTAGTTTGACAGAACCCTTGATTCCATCAACTTGTGCATACTACTTGAGATGCAAAGAATAGGCATGCACACCTCTTCTTTTTTTTTTTTTAAATATTCTAATTTTACATAGGCATCCTGATATATAACATGAATTGTCATAGAGCAAACTCCACTTTGTCCATATCCAGAATCTTCTCCCTTGGCTTAAAAACTTCTTAATATAAAACTTTATAACTTTTCCTGACTAAAATACTTGATAAAGAAATGTCCAAATGTCCCCAGTGTAAGTAAGGAAGCAAAAAGTTTTTTTTTTTTTTTTGTTTTTTTTTCATACTTTTCACTGTTTTGCTCTCATTATCAGAAACTACCAGTAGTAAGTCTGCTTTATTTCACATTCAGTGTCTTCTGCAACATAGAGGGGGAGAGAAAAATTCGCTTGGGTAAGATGAATAATACTGGAAACCTCTTTTTAATGTCGGAAAAACCTATGTAGCAGTTTATGGTTCTTAAAGTGAGCTGTTTTTCTATAAATTTCACTGTGATCAAGAAAAGTTATAATTCCCCAGACTCTACCACTTCCAAGCTTCCTCATAACATGCTCAATCCTATTATTATCAGATATCTTATGTGATTATCTGGCCTATAACAATCAGTATACCCTACTTATTTACATTGCACATTAAAGATATGTTCTTTTCATTAGTGTTGGTCCCTACAGGGACACTATGGTAACTATGTACATTTGTTTTAACACTTAACCTAGATGCCTTCCAAAACAGAAGACCTATTAAAAAGACATAATAATTGTAATTGGCACAATCTAAATCTTCCCCTATTGACTATTTAATTCCTACCTGGGTACTGGGGACTGACAAAAAAATGGGAATACCATTTTTCAGGTTGCTTACAGCCAGAGATATTATATAAATATACACTTTTTCCAATAATGCTTTGGGATCTTAATAATAACCGCCAAGCATATAGTTGCAGGAGTACAAATGAAAACAAAAGGCATCCTCCCAAGTAATTCAAATTGTTTGAGTCTCATGGATATGCACTCCACACAAATCGAGACATTCTTCTTTTCTTAGAGAAGAAAGCAACTATTGCCCCCTTTTGAAACAGGCCACTCTCCCTTTGTACCTTTTGCCTCATACTCCTCACCCTTCCACCACCCACGGTGTTTTTCAGAAAAATTATATTTTGTCTTAGTCCTGTAAATGTGAACTTAGGGACAGGATGTCCTCTCACGTTTTCATAATAGGCAGGTGTGGTAAATTACTGTTTTAATGTTATTCAATTATTTTTTTAATATTTGGCTGTCTGCATGTTTTTTTAAATTATCTTAAATACCTTTCTACATTCATACTTTCGATATCACATTACATTATGGTAATTCTTTATTATAATATTGTCAATTATTATTGTTTTCTCTTGACATTGTATTTCTACAGCCCTGAAGATGGCTTACAATGTAAGCCCAAACATTGGCAGATAATCTTTTTAAAAAATACACTTTTTAAAAATTTGTATTTTTTTGACTGAACCCCAACTAAAATCATCTAATATTATTCATTCCACTTTCTTATATTGCAATACACAACACAGGTTCCCCCTTTAGACAATATATGTGAGACAAGTAGACAAACCACGGTTGAGATTAATCGTCCCAGCACCCAGCAGAGCATAGACATTTTGTTTTATCAGGGTGAAGAGCATGTAGAAGAAATATTAATGGTGCTGGGATCAGACCTGTAGAATAAATAATAATAATAATGTTAATAACAAATTTAATTTGTATTTTTCAGCCAGATGATGACAATGTTGAATACTATTACTAATAAAGATTTGTGAACAGGAAGACAATTGCCAACGACTTTATAAAATAAGTTATCATATGAAATTCAAATACCCGTTTCAATTGGTGCAGAATTATTCTTCGATATTTTTTGTAGGAAAGCTTTTATTCCAGAATTTGCATTTGGTTTTGGCTTAGGATTTACCAGTGGAACGTATTTCTCAGTGAAACCTTGCACCTAAGGAATTTAAAATGTATATTTTAAACATGAATTGATTTTCTTCCTAAAGCAAGATACTTATTAAGACTAAATGAATTTATTTTAAAATTTTAGACACTTGTTATATATGTGTGTGTGTGTATATATATTAAAATCTTTAAATTGAGGTTAAATGCATTTGAAGTTAAATAAAATAATAAATGTCCCAGAAGTACACACACAGAATATTATTAATTTTTGGCTGATGGTCAACTTGAATTATTTTAAGGCTTTCTCGATTGTGAAAGAAATGACGAACGATTNTATATATATATATATACATGTAAGATATGATTAATAAAACTTGTAAAGATTTATTAATGGCATTCACTGAAATTATTGTATCTTCAGTAACTTTTTGAAAAGGGATATTTATAGTTTGAGAGGTGTAGAGATTTTAAGGATTAAATCTACTTATTTATTTACAAAGCATATTTTAAAACGCAATCACAATTTTTTGTCAGAAATTTAATCAATTAATTTTAATCTAATGGTCCTTAATGTTTCTCCTTCAAAAAAATGAAACAAACCTTTTGCATAATTTTGCTCTGATGACAAAAATGTATTATTTTATACAAATTGAAAGTATCAATTTCAGCTGTCATAATGAAATCATTAATAGTGTACAATTTACATCCTATTACTTTATTTGAGGCTTCTGAAGAACCACAACCAGGCTTACCACCTACAACAAAGGAAAAAGTATAGAAAACATCATGATGGATGAAAATGATTCTAAGAAAGAATGATTGATTTAAATATTTTTACAATGAATTTTCAAATTCTGATTTAAAAAAATATATTTAGATTATCTTTAAAAAAAATACTAAGATTCACAATGTAGGGAGAAAGGGTACATGATTTTCATTTAATTGATTAAATATTAAAGATTGGCGAAATAATTTAGAAGTGGTCAGTAACCTCCATAGTCCATAGTTCACGCATTTATTTTTAAAGCAGAGCGCTTTCAAGGCTCATGCTTCATCCTCAGTGCTTTAAGTTGGTCGAGGTGAACTCTCCCAGACCTCCGGCTATATTATTAAATATTGTTTAAAGAATAATGAATTACAAATAGGCTTTAATTAAAAGTTTATAAATATTAATTTAGTTGTGGCTTATTATCCCACGTAATTTTCAAACAATTAATGAGAGGGAATAGAATGAAAAATCTATCTGTCCCAGCCAGGATTTGAACCTGGATCTCTTGCTTTCCCCGGGCCAGTATGCTACCACTTACACCACTGGGACGAGCAAGATAACTTATTAAATTCCCAACACATTAGCGAGAGCCTAACCTACAAGAAAGACAAATACATCATCTTATGCTCGAAGGAGCTGACATTGTCTAGCTATTTATCGACTTTCGTTTTTTTTTTTTTGTTTTTTTTTGTTTTTTTTATAAATATTAATTTAGTAGTGGTTTATTATCCCACATAAATTTCAAAAAATTAATGCGAGGGAATAGAATAAAAAATGTGCCATACTTCCACTTCAGCTTAGCATTTTGAATTGTAAGGCTTTTTGTTCTATTTCTATTTGTCACTTAATGGTAAAAAGTAGTGTTGTTCAGGAAGAATAAGCAGAGTTGGTAAAGTAAACAGCAAGCCTTTCTCTCTTTATCACTATCATTCAGCATTGCTCATCTGATAGAAAACATCATGTCGGCTTATGTCTCTTGACCTAAAGGGTTTTTTTTTTTACAATAATTTACATTTGTGATGCAATCCACCTATTTAACACATAAATATGATCACAAAATATCTTCACATTTTAAATAGCTGTTGTATAAATGTTTCGAAGTCTGAATACTGAATCTATTTAATATGTGGGATAGTTGGGAATATAAAGCTTTATTTTCAGGTGATATTAAACTGAGTCATGAGCTATTTCTTTTCTTAGAAATGTATTTTTCTTTAATGAAGAAAATTTTTAATTTAAATTTAATTATTATTCAGATTTAGTGGGAAAATAATCAAATACAGTTGAAGTTAATATAAATTACGCATCTTTACTAATAAAATTTATCAACCAGTTAACACAATATGCCTACTGATGGTCGAAACTAGCTAGAGATCCCTTCTCTGGAAAGTAGTGGAATCACTGGTACTGATGTCAAATGCAAAGGGGACAACAAGTGTTGTTAAGGTGGCTCCTCATGGTATAGATAGGATTGTCTCTTCAGTCAGCTCGGGACTGATGAGGTACGTTATTGCCAACAATTAAATATATATCATTGCTTCCAACATATGAATACAAGCATAATTTCCTTAAAATTATAAAATATTAAAACTTTTCAAAATTACTTACTAGAGTCTAAGCAATAATTAGTTATTTATAGTTAAATTCTAAATTTCATAGTTTGAAGGCCATCTAATACTACTGTTTCTTTTTTTAAATATACATTGAGTTTCCTAAAGGTTTAAAGTAAATATATTTTGCACCATTTAAGGGCAATGCCCACCAGCTCTACCTACTATCCTTTATGGTCTACTGATCTTATTGATATAAATCTCTAAGAATCTGCCTTCAACCAATATTACAAGATTATCTAAAAAGACGATTTGCATATATCCTGTCGCAAAAAATTTAAAATACATTTCAAAATGCTTTAAAAAATTTTGTAGGAGAGAGAATAATATTGAATGAAAGTAAATGAATTATTTAATAATTGGGACCTGCCATGATTCTTGTACCTTCTTAATGACATTTCAATTTAAATTTGAACAGAATGAACAGAATTGGAAATTGAAATTGGAACCTAAGAAAGTTCCATTGTGAATAAAAAACTAAATTGGGCTACTTACAGAATATAAAATGAACAAATAAATTCAGCCTTATAACTGATTGCTTAATTTGATATAATACATTTCCACAACAACAAGGCTACACTTAAGAAAATTTAATTTACACACAAATGGACATTAGACTTTAGGGATTAGCAAAACCCTACATCATTTGCATACAGACTTTCCTACATCATTTGTACCAGTCAAATTTTCTTCACTCTAACATTAATGCTCCATAATATGTCTTTAATACAGTCCTAAATATCCTTATTGCAAGACACAATACCTGCTTTACTCCTTTCATCTCGAACTCTTGACTAAGCACAATTAAATATAGGAAGAAAAAAAGAATAAGAATACCTGAGAAGAAAGAATAAGAAACAGAATGTAATTAGAAAAAGCAATGCAGAAGAAAGATGAAACAAATATAGAAAAAAGATAAAACAAAGTGTGTGTGTGTGTGTGTGTGGCACCGAAGCTTTCTAATTTTGATTAATTTTGCTTGTATTAAATATATGCCTTAATTATTTTAATTTTATTAATTATTTTTATTTATTAAACCTTAAATATTTTAATAATTTATTTAATCATGTTCACTTTTATTGTAGTTGTCCCTATTTCATAATCAGTCTACAGTAAGTTATTGCCTAATATACCTTGATGAGATGACCAGAAATTCATAAATTTCAAGATAGAAAAGAAATTACAAAAAGAAGAGATAAAAACAAAGAGATTTCCAAAATTCATCAAAATTAGTGTTTCAATTAAATAATTCATTAATTGGTATAATGATGAGGCCTTAATTGAACCATAAGGCACAACTTGATGATAAAGAGTAATATAGAATAATGGCCCATACTACTTTGCTAAGCAGACTACTCAAC
>KZ808403.1:199357-220901 GCA_000696205.2 Oncopeltus fasciatus | reverse complement strand
TCTTATCCCACGTAAATTTTAAACAATTAATGAGAGGGAATAGAATAAAGAAATGACGAGAGTCGACAAAATGTATGACAATGTAATGCTTCGAGTTTATGACGAAGTTCTCGTCTTTCTCGTAAGTTAGGCTCTCGCTAGTGTAGAGGGAATTTAATGAGATATTTAGCTAGTCCTTGTGGTGTAATGGCTTAACACACCGGCCCCGGATAGCAGGAGATCCAGGTTCGATTCCTGGCTGGGACAGATAGATTTTTTTATTCTATTCCCTCTCATCAACTTTTATAACTTTTTCTGATCCTGGCCGAAACCCTGACTAGTTTCTCCAGATAATACTCGACGGCCAACAAACCTCCAGCTCTGTGACATATTTCTGTAAATTTCCGTGACGTAATGTTGTGACATGTTGTAGGTTTTCTGCTGTCATACACTGCGGGATTGAGCGTCACTCTGGGAGCGCACAGACTCTGGACGCACCGCAGCTTCAAGGCGACATTCCCACTAAGGCTGGCTCTTCTCATTGGACAGACCATCGCAGGACAGGTGAGACTTCGACCAATCACATGTGCTTTGTACACTAACGGTTGAGATTTCTTGTAGCGACAGACTGTAACCGTTCCAGGAAGAGTTTCAAAGTTGTGTCATGGTACCAAGGGGAACATGTTGATTTTTATATAAGAATGAAATCCCTGGTCAACTTAACTTGACCAAAACAAAATTTAAATTAATCAATAAACTTATAAATTCACGATGGGAGTCATTACAACACTCGTATTGCTATTTACAAAATAATACATGAACTTATGGACAAAATCCTCACTGTGTACCGTCATCATGTCGGTAATCAAGTGACATTGTCTTAATCAATTATGCTTGAAAAATAATCAGGTTTGAGAAAAACTATATACTCCAAAATAATTGGGCAACTATTTTATTATTGCAAACGTTTCGACTCGACTTGTAAGTCAACATCATGGGTT
This sequence comes from Oncopeltus fasciatus, assembly GCA_000696205.2. NCBI lineage: Eukaryota > Metazoa > Arthropoda > Insecta > Hemiptera > Lygaeidae > Oncopeltus > Oncopeltus fasciatus. The sequence continues at coordinate 219,921 of KZ808403.1, read as the reverse complement.
AATGTTTTATTAAGAAACCTCCGAGTGAGGTTTATAGTTACATCTCAGGCTGTTTGTTACATCTCAGAGTGCAGAACTAAACTGACCGTGACCCAGGTTATTTCTCACACTCAAGACTCGACGGCCAACCAACCACCAACCATGTCTCAATCAATTATGTTTGAAACACAAATAATTTAATTAAAAATAATAAATAAATCGAATTCTATTGGCAACTGAATTGTTCTTGTATACTAAAATATCTTCAGATAAAATATTCTGTTGGGATATGAAGAGTTTTCTTGATGAAGTGACTGAGGGAAAAGAAAATAACTGATGCTCCTTATTTGTCTTACATTGTCGAAAAGGAATTCTCCAATTGATTCCTAAATGTAAATTCACCATGAATATCTGAAACGAAAATGGCCGACGGGGAAAGTTTTGTCATAATATTCCATGTCAAGTGCCCTTTGAAAGTGGAATCCTAAAGTTTTTATATGATAATTTTCCCTTCTGGTTCGGCTCGCGTAATCATCCCTTTACAAGAATATTATACAAATATTACTCTGTTTTTCATGAAAACAGTGTGAATTGTAATTTAAGTCTGATTGACTTGTTGAGTTGAAAGTTTTTTTTTTTATTCAGTCTTTCACTTGAAAAAATATCTTGACGCATACAGTAAAACTTAGTTATTTATAAATTATTAAATGGAAATGTTATTTGTCGCATATTGATTACATTTCCAAATTAAAAATTTTTTTTGCACTACTTTTAGTGAACAAAAGTAAAATGAATATACTAAGGCTAGCCCGAGGGACACTTAACAATTTTTGTTCAAATGGAGAGTTTTTGTTACTGTAAATTCTAGTATTAGATGATTTTAGTTGGGATTAGGTCAAGGTAAATAATAAAAAAATTCAAATTTAGCAAAAGTGTATTTTTTAAAAAGATTATCTGCCAACATTTCGGCTTACATTGTAAGCCATCTTCACATGGAAATTTGAACTTAGGGACAGGACGTCCTCTCTCGTCTTCATGATAGGCAGCACTGAAGATGGCTTACAATGTAAGCCAAAACGTTGGCAGATAATCTTTTTAAAAATACACTTTTTTTTAAATATTTACACTTTTTATACACCAGCGCTAATTGACAAGAGGATCAAACCAATCAGTGACCAGCCACCTGACTACTCCAGAGACCAGCCGCCTGAACANAAATGACAGTTGAATACGGACCGTGACAGTGAACGTATGTATTCGGCCAGAAGATGGATAATGTCCGAAAGCGCTCGCCAACGGGAGACGGTGTACAGAAACCAATGAAGACGGAGAGTACCATATAAGGTATGAGAGTTCTATATTCATTGGTGGTAGAAATAATAATAACCCTTTAGATTATTTACCTAAAGATATTACATTCATTTAACAGATCAACAGAACTAGAAAAATAAACCTAAAAAACAAAATACCCATAAATAGTATATAGATAAAAATTTAAAATCTTCAACATTAACAGAAGAACAATCAGCAATGAAGAATAAGAAAAGTAAAGATGAACTATTAAAAAAAATATATTTGAGAAATACTGTAAAGAAAATAGTACAAATGATGCTTCCAAAATAGTCCAATTTCATCTCATTTTAAAATTTAAATACATAGTAAACCTAAAACCTAAAACTAATAATATACAACATGTGAATATGAAATTTTCGAATGAAATTTATTTTTAATTTAAGATACATGTTAGAAAACATCGAAAAAAGTTCAAATTTAAATAAATAATAATAACTTAAATGGTTGAGAAGATTTTAAAATTGAAACGGAGAGATCTTTAGAGGTTATTGTACAGCAGTCCATCCTGGAAATCCTGATTTTTATAATAGATTTCTTAGTTATGATTAAGATTCAATTAAAAGAATGACAGAATTACTTTATAATCATAACCAGAACAAATTTGTAATCTTATACTCAGTTTTGAGCAAATAAAACTTAACTTGCTTTTTTTTCATAATGGGTGAAATAGTTTTATAGAGTTACATAGTGTAATTAGTAGCAACTTAGTTTATTCTTAGAGCAACAATTAGTTATTTTTGTAGTATAATTTAGTTATTTTATTTCAATGCAAACAAAAAAAAAAAAAATACATGGATAAATGGACAAAAGCGGTAATATGGCTGGGACTTTCTCTGTAAACTGAATTTTTAGAAGTATTTAAATAAACAAAATTAACACATCACACTCAATTTAGGATTTCCTCAAATTTGAAAACAAATTTGCCTAAATGTGATAATTAAGATTTGGGGTTACAGTGAAATGAAAAAAACTATTTAGCATTTTTTTTTTTTTAAACCCCGAATTTGGTCTAGTAGCTTTATGCTGAAAACAATGTATTTTTGCGGATTTGCAAAATCATGGGATAAAGTAAGAGGAAGGATTCTAAAATACGACATTTTTTTTTTATGTCTAGTGGCCGTAATTTTGATTTAGTACTAATATAATACTGAACTTGTAGTATTAAAACATTTATTCAAAAATATTTTTTATGTATAAGATTAAACGCATCATTAGGTGAAAGAGAAAATCAAAATAAGACATTCAGTATAAAAATTTTTTTCAGTATCCATCAATATATAAACTTATGAATCATTAAACTTATAATCAAATAGCTATCGCTAAAAATACATTTAAAATGATAACTCATAACTTTTATTTGTAAACCAGTTAATTTGTTTGTTTAATATAAGGTTTTTAATGAAAAATTTCGTAATTATAAACGAAAACCCACATATTTTGGCACTTAATATTAAGTAAAGAAAATGCATTTTACTTGTTATTCTGTTAAATCTATACACTAAATGTGGGGTTTACGAGACAATACAATTTCAAATATAAATTTCAATAAAGCATAAATTATAAAGTATATACCAAATTCATAGACCATTGTCTTTGGCTAAAATTTTATTTGTTCTACGTCTTTGATAGTATAGGGACTCGAAACGTTTTACTTGAATATCCCATAGTTTATTTTATGGATTTCATTAATTTAATAATCCCAAATCTTTTTACAAGAAGTGCAAAGGAAGTCAGAAAAAAATCTTACTACCTCAACCCGGAAAGTATGAGACCCGGGTTTGATTTCCGGCTGAGGTAGTAAGATTTTTTTCTGGCTCCCATTGCATTTTTTGTATAAACTTAAACGTGGAATTACAAACCACAATTTATATCATTATTTAAATAAGCCAGATCTTTATATTGTTTTATTATTTTATTTTTTTGGGGGGTAATGGCCTCCAGGGGAGATAGTTTTTATATATTTTTGTTTTTTTTATGGCATTGTTAGTATCTAGAATAGGAGTGAACCCTTCCACAGGGGATGGAAGGAAAAAGTCGCGGATGCCGGAGTGGGATATCAAACCTTCATGATTTGCTGGACTGTGACACAAGTACGAGACCAGACTGAAGAAGCCTCCCCCCCCCCCAGGACGACTTCCGCTGACCCCAGAGCGATCGACCTTCTTCCGACTTCCTCTCGAATACTGATGGGAGAAATGCAATTCAGATTCTCCCTCGATATCCTGGCCAAGGGCTCAGCGCGACTATATAGCCAGCGTCAGGAGCTCTTGTCTTCAGTTCAGAACGTCAACCACTCTCCTCTGGCAACATGAAGGTAATGTAACCTAATAGGAAGAGGCTACCTTTGTGCAGGTAACCTTCTTTTATACATTGTGCTCGCTATATCTAATGTAAGGAATTTTGAACTAGTCAATTCCGTCAATAATCAGGTTCGATAGCTTTATGTATTGATTTTCCCAAATAAATTGCTTTTCTATATAATTAAAAATTGCCTTGTCTGCCAACTAATTTAGACTTTCTACATTTGAATTTACAAGTCATTTAAGCACTGTCAGTAAACATCTTTTTCTTCTCCTATAATGAAAACTTTATTTTTATTTAAAGATTGTTATTTATTTACAAATGTGAATAACTATAATCCATAGAATTAACTATATATTTCCCATTGTTATAGTGTGGTTATAACAAATTAATTAAAGTAAACTATTATGTTTCTTTTTTGTAAAGATAAATAAAAATAATTAAGACAATAATCTAAAGCTATTATTTTGTTTTTTTTTATTTTTTTACAAATTCTAAGCTTGTGAAATAAATACTTACAAATTACAAATATAAATCATGTTTTTCAAAACACTTATTAAAATATTGTACTTTTTAAATAATGTACTTATCGCTCATTTTATTTGTTTATTTTTTAAAGGTTTTCATCATTGTTTTGTCTCTCATTTCTGTAACCCTGGCTGGAGAATATCAGAGCTACCCCAATGACCTGGAGTCAGTGAACTCGCAGATAATGGAACGTCTGAGGCAGGAAGCTGGTTCAGAAAGAGGACTGTACCACGTCTATCTTCCCGACGGTAGACTGCAGAGAGTGCAGTATACAGCTGCCCCAGTCAGACCTGCAGTACAGGTAAGTTACTCATACGTAGAATGCAGTACAGGAATTCGTACAGGAATTCAGTAGTAAATACATTACGATACATTCCATATGTCTTCCAGGTATCGTCCAGCGACAACCAGTTTGTCCCTAGGAACGCTTACTACGTCCAGGTTCCAGCTGAGAGACTCCAGGCTTCTTCTGGAAGTATCAGCCAGCAGCAGAGTTATGCACCTGCAAGACCAGCTCAGGTATGTTCCAAAAGCGCTTCTATTTTCCAAAAACTTGTTCTATTTCCTTCTAAACTGTAATAATGCCCCTTGGATTTGATTTCCCAGGCTGCTTCAAGTGACGCTTTGAACTCTCAGCGTAACGCCTATTATGTCGAAGTTCCAGCTGAGAGACTCCAGGCCCTCGTCGCATCCTCCAGGCTGGAAAACAACCAGCAGCAGGAGGTAAGAGTTTGTAAAGTTCTCTACTATAAACTATCAACAATAANTATATATATATAATATTAGGTTTAATATTAACGTTACAAAAAAAATTGTATGACAATAATTAAACTGAAGAATTTAATTTCCAAATATGTTTGAAACCATGACATATCAATGATAAACACATATTATAGAAGATTTTTAACACTTTTCCGTTATTTTCCTCCAAAAAATTTTATATTCGGTCTTAAAGTGACCACGACTTTATTGAATGAGGCTTTAAAAATATGCTCAGTCTAAAATAACGTACTTAGTTCTTTTTTAATATATGTTATTATTATTACTCCACCTAAAATGCATTGCTCTTGAGTTTTTTGCTTTTTTTATGTTTTGAAAATATAATTTTTTCCAAACCGTGTAGACATATGAAAAAGTCAGGTTTTAAACTGGTGTGAGTGCCGTTGGTGAGTTTCACCCTATCGCTCCACTTTCGTGTATTTCAATCCGAAAGAAGGAGGAAGGGAATGACCCCATGAAAAAGTTACATAACAGCCAAAAAAAGGGGAAAAAAAGAGCGCCAAAAAAAGAAAGAAAAAAAACGCCTGGGAAAATAGAAAAAGAAGTTGGTGGAGTTGTGTTCCACTTGAATGTTCCAGACGCCATGGCGAACTGCAACAGCCCAGATCCTAAGGGCAGATAAATGTTTGGCTCTGTACTTTCCCTCACACATCAAACTTAATTTCCCTTTTTCCCCGTAGCCCTTTAGCTGAGTGTACTCTTCCATTCACTCCCCGAGATTCTCTTCCGCAAACGCAGCAGCTGCGTGAATCATACATATATCCCTCGCAAATGAAGTCAATAACTATGTATAGCATAAATATTCCTTCATTAAAAATTGGAATTGTATGTTAATTAAGTTCTATAAGACCATAAGGTACCGAATCTCAAAATTTATTTGCATAATTATATTACGCAAAGTATGCCTGTTTCAGACAAAAAAAAATTTTGTAAATAGAAGAGCATATATTCTTTGGTTGTATCATATTCTTTTTTAATAAAAGGATACACTAACATCTCCTTGTTTTTTGAAGAACTTTTTAAGTGTAAGTATCAAAATTTACATACCACAACATATACCTTAAAATACGAGTGTAAATAATAAAGTACATTAAGTTTCTATGAATTTATAAATTTAAATAGCATTACTCAAGAAGTATAATGTATTTCATGGAAAAATGATTTTGCAAGAATGCATTTACAAATTTTGGGCGAGATATTCTTTATAACCAACCTGCTTTTTTCTCAATAGTCATTTAGCTTAGGTCAGGAAAAATTCATGACCTTTTCAGCAAATCACTGCTCTATCAACGATAGGACAACCAACGGTTCTCCATATTTTCGACTAAAAATTGAGTTTTGCGCTCCAAGGGGGAGGTAAATGACGAGCATGGCTCCTATTGGATGATGGATTGGGACGCCTGGTCAGATAGGGAGCTCGGCGTTCCCGAACTATCTGACGGCATTATACGTGGATCGATCAGCCAGCTTCAGACAACGTCAATCAACCTAACAGTCAATTAGAAGGCTATCACTTATATTCCTTTATATGTCACTTTAGAGCCTGATAAGGGGCGCCAGGCTAGCTCAGGGGATCCGTACGGGACTCGCAAGCCTTACGCCGCGGGTTCAAATCCCGCCCAGGTCAATCTTTTATTTATAAATAGAAGCTTGTTCTGAGCCATGGGTGTTTAAAATATGGTGGCAATCTGTAGATAGCCCCTCCCTCCAATTACCCTAAGTGGTTGCAAGGGAGGCTAACACATCTTGCTCATCTGTCGATGAGGAGAGATCATATGAGAATAAACTTTGTTTAGTTTCAGGAATAAAACTGACCCTGTCGAAGAAGCTCAATTTCGTATAAACTGCACGAATATGTGTCTAGTATGATTCATCGCTTATAAAACTGCTTAAATCCATCACCTATAAAGCTGTTTAGATTCATCACTAATAAAACTGTTTTAATCTATACTTCTAAAACTGTAGTAAACTGCTGAAGATTCTCAGATTTATCCTTAAAAAAAATGATACAAAAGAACTACTTTTTGGATCGTAACACAACGACAGTACAGTCATTAATGAATTAAACTAATATAATGATGTAAATATACAGCATGGTTAGCAATAATTCTAATTCTAAATTCTGAACATTTTTTAACGCTTACATTTTGGCACATATATTTATACTTTAGGTTTATACCTAAATCCATAAAATAAAAGATGTCATTTTATCTAAATAAATATTTTTAAAAATTATAAACATTATACCTAATAAATATTTTATCTTTAGTCAAAATTGGTTTCTTAAAATTTTGAATTAAACATGTTGAGGATCTCATGATATATTAAAAAAAAAAAAAAAGGCTTTCAAAAATTTTTTTAGATCCTACTCCTAATCCTAATCTATTAGATATAGAAACTATCACAAATCGCTTTTAATTGTAAATAAAAAGGCTGAGTACCTTAAACAGCGAAATCGGAGGAATATGAGAGAGAAAATTCCTGTTATGTTTAGTGCGCCTAAATAATGTTTTTTTTTTTTTTCGAGAAACTCAACAAAGCTTTTCTTATTGATAAAATAAATATTGTAAGAATCAAAGAAGGAAATTGAACAATTATAATGGGGATTACCTGCACCATAAGTTTTAATTTTACGACCTGGGAGCTACGATTCATTGATGTTTAAATGAAATTTGGAAAATCTCAAATAAAAATAAATTCAAAAACTGATTTGGTTAACGAAAAGCGATATTAAACGAATATGAGTGCGTTAATAATCACAATGTCTAATACGAATACACAGTTTTTTTTTCTTTTTAGTATGCCTAATATTTATTTTAGAGCACATAAAACATTATTGAAATTTTAGGAGTTTCATGGTATATTAAACCACTAAGACTGGGAGTTCTCTTGTGCCGTTAATTTTAATTCGACTCCCTAGAAGCCGCAATTATTTGGTTTTAAAAAAAATTAAATTTAGCATATTGCTTTCAAATTTAAAGTTTAAAAAAAAAGTTCTTTATCAAGCGAAATTCAACGAATACAAAGGGGATCCTATCCCCATGAAATGTCAATTAGAATTTTTAAAAAAAATTTTCGCTGGGGCGGGCGAGATATTTATTTTAGAGGAATGAAATTTAGCAATGCTTTTTTTAGTAATAATAAGTATATTCCATAAGCAAAGGGGGGTTACACGAAAAGAAAAGCTAAAATACAAATTTTTATAAATATATAAAAATAACTGCTCAACCCAGTATATTTGTGGCAAATTCCTGTAATGTCTTCAATAATGACTTGTTTTCCTGCAAGATTTTACGTAAGATACCATATTTCTTTATTGAAAAATGTAAAATACACAGGGATCTTCAGCAGCCAAGATCGGTGACACCTTTGGACAAACTCTGTCACTCACTTGTTTTCATGAAGCAATGTAATGTGGTGTCATTTTATATATATATATATTACGATACATTCCATATGTCTTCCAGGTATCGTCCAGCGACAACCAGTTTGTCCCTAGGAACGCTTACTACGTCCAGGTTCCAGCTGAGAGACTCCAGGCTTCTTCTGGAAGTGCCAGCCTGCAGCAGAGTTATGCACCTGCAAGACCAGCTCAGGTATGTTCCAAAAGCGCTTCTTTTTTCCAAAAACTTGTGCTGTTTCATTCTAAAGTGTAATAACGCCCCTTGGNTATATATATATAATATTAGGTTTAATATTAACGTTACAAAAAAAATTGTATGACAATAATTAAACTGAAGAATTTAATTTCCAAATATGTTTGAAACCATGACATATCAATGATAAACACATATTATAGAAGATTTTTAACACTTTTCCGTTATTTTCCTCCAAAAAATTTTATATTCGGTCTTAAAGTGACCACGACTTTATTGAATGAGGCTTTAAAAATATGCTCAGTCTAAAATAACGTACTTAGTTCTTTTTTAATATATGTTATTATTATTACTCCACCTAAAATGCATTGCTCTTGAGTTTTTTGCTTTTTTTATGTTTTGAAAATATAATTTTTTCCAAACCGTGTAGACATATGAAAAAGTCAGGTTTTAAACTGGTGTGAGTGCCGTTGGTGAGTTTCACCCTATCGCTCCACTTTCGTGTATTTCAATCCGAAAGAAGGAGGAAGGGAATGACCCCATGAAAAAGTTACATAACAGCCAAAAAAAGGGGAAAAAAAGAGCGCCAAAAAAAGAAAGAAAAAAAACGCCTGGGAAAATAGAAAAAGAAGTTGGTGGAGTTGTGTTCCACTTGAATGTTCCAGACGCCATGGCGAACTGCAACAGCCCAGATCCTAAGGGCAGATAAATGTTTGGCTCTGTACTTTCCCTCACACATCAAACTTAATTTCCCTTTTTCCCCGTAGCCCTTTAGCTGAGTGTACTCTTCCATTCACTCCCCGAGATTCTCTTCCGCAAACGCAGCAGCTGCGTGAATCATACATATATCCCTCGCAAATGAAGTCAATAACTATGTATAGCATAAATATTCCTTCATTAAAAATTGGAATTGTATGTTAATTAAGTTCTATAAGACCATAAGGTACCGAATCTCAAAATTTATTTGCATAATTATTTCTTTCCGGCTCGGCCGTTAATATCTATTCACATTCTAATTGGAACGTTTTTTTTATTGTTTTTTTTTTTATGGCGTATAAGCCTTTGATCATTAACGCCAGGGAGATATTTTATAGAAGAGAGAAGACATTTTCAAGAAGAAGAAATAGATCATGGTGAGGTATAATGAATAAAGAGTTAAAATGCATTAAAATGTAAACTTCGCCAAAACTGCTTGCGAAAATTTATCAATCAACTCTGGGTTTACGGTTTAACCCTGAATCTTAATAGAACGATTTTACTTTATTACATAAATACCTTTAGCAGTAATAAATATGCTTAATTTACAATCCATAAGCTATTTTTTTTTATTACATCCATTATTTGTAATTACAAATTTTGATGTAATTTCGATTACATAATTTCGACGAATACTACTCAAATCATCATATTTATATTTAATTTTTCAGTTATATTTCAATTAATGCTAAAAATAAATATGATTAGGTGCTATTTTATTCCAACTTTAAATTAAGATAATCCTATCGATCCTATTTAGGTTCAACAGAATTATATATATAATACTTGAACCCCATTGTAACTTTTCATAACTCAATAATGTTTTTACAATGTTAGCACTAAGAGCGCGGAAGGAAGATTATATTTTACTATTATTAATATTTTAAATGGATCATATTTTTGGTATATGTTATGTGGGATCGATATTTATGTAACATTTTTAAACTAGGTGATAATTACCGACCGCGAATTAATCAGTTGAATGGAGCCACTCGGAAGTGTGTGGCGACCGTGGAAGATCGCCCTCTCAGGAGCTATCTGAAAGCTATTGATCGGTCCATTAATGATTAATGCCTGATAAGACAATAGCTCTTATCAGGACGTACAATGAGTAGACAAGCCTTGACAGCCCCTTCCCCGGCGTCCAGATCGCCTCCAGCTAGGTGATGACAGTGTCTTGCAAGGGTACATCCCTGCTATAAAGTAATGGCTCTCCTCTTGCGAGAGATCAGTCTGCCACGTAACGCTAGAGATGATGTATGCAAACGTGAGTTACATTTATATATAGTTTGTGTGTGTGTGTGTGTGTGTGTGTGTGTGTGTGTGTGTATTAGCGTTTTCTGTCAAACACTTAGGGTTATGAAGAGGGAGGCTATCTACAGATTGCTACCTTATTATAAATATCCGTGGCTCAGGGTAAGCTTTTATTTATTGATAAAACCTTGCCCAGGGTGGATTTGAACTCGCAGTCCCAAAATTGCGAGCCCTAAACAGATTCACTGAGCTACCCTAGTGCCCTTTACATTATGTCAATCACGTAATGACGTTTTAAAAATATTACTCATTTAGGAATCAATCTACTTAATTTGACTTGAAATATCTGTAATATTGGACAGGTTATTCACATAAGCGTCTTACAATAGGGTACAAAGATACTGTATATCATATCTTTACACATTCCAAAGTTCAAAATTAAAAAAAAAAATGAATATATGAAATTTGATATTTTTTACTTTCTCAATGAGTTAGTAAATTCGTGAAATTGATCTTAGAAGAAATTTTAGGAAAAAAAATTAATATCTTCTTCATCAATATATTTAAAAGAAACACTTATAAATCCGGAACAAAATATGATTTCTGAATGTTGCTTATGTCTAAAATTTAAAAAAAATTATTTTCTTAATATATACATATTAGAAGAGATATTTAAGAATAATAGTAAGAAATTTGAGTAGCATTCTCTTCCCATTTTAAAATACAAAATCGCATTATATATTGGAGGGATTATAGAATAATAAATTTGAAAATCCACTTTTAATAGAAGAAGTTTACCACTCGCATTTTTAAATATTTAAGATGCAACGTTTGAATTTAATTTATTGACTAGTTTTGCATTTTACACGACAAATAACAGTTTCTATAGGTACACAACTGTAACAGTATAGCTTATCTTATTTAAAACTCCTTTATTGTTTTCCGAAATTACAAGACGCTAAATTCATGAGAATTAATTAAAAACTATATTTGTATTGAGGATAGATAAGCTACATGATCAACTGCTTTGTAATTAATAGCCGTTTGAGGACAAGAGTGTAGATTAATTCTTCTGGATATCGGGGTTTCCTTCCTAAAATATAACAGCGGGCGATATACGAGATAAAAGGGAGGGCCGGATCGAATTCACCTTTGAAGGTTAATTAATTTCAGATTTATTATGGAAGCTAAAGCGGACCAAAAATAAAATTATTTGAAGTGAAATATTTACTGAGTTAACTGTATCCATAAGCGATTAAATCCAATAAACCATAAGCCCATAAAGGTTTAAGTTTATTGTCTTTTTGATGATACTTCTTCAACATCATCTTAATCATTTATTCCATTTTAAGGAGCTGCAATGTATTTTTGTTGTGATAAAAATCATTCAGGAACATGCCAGAGATATATTTATTCTAGACCCACAGCCAAAATAGAGAATATGGACACTCAACACTTTTTTTTTTTTCAATTTATGTAAAATTAGACCCAAATAGATGTTTTCCTGTAATATATTTCGAATCTGCTGAATCACTGGAAACAAAAGCACAAAAATATGAAAATATAGTATGTTCTAAGAGTATTGAACCATGAACCATAGACCTAGGAGTCAAGATTCGTAAAAACGTTGCTATTTTCTTAATGCGACGTATATTTAACTAGGGTTACTTATTTAAGCTACCCAATTTGGGTAGTTATGTTATAAACAATGAAGAAACATATCGAATTTCGTGGAATTAAAATATTCAAAAGAGAAAATAGGCAGTGCATCTATTCTACATAATAAACAAAAATTTATTTCAAAAAATAATAATCCTAATCAATTCTGTACTGCTTTAACTTCGGTTTATTTTATTTACATTGTTTTTCATCAAATGCTCTTCTTTATTTGTAATTTACTATGTATGAATGTTTAGTTAGCATTAAAGAAGGTAAAGTTTTTAGGTGCATATGCATTTTCAAATAATCAATAACATGCTTTAATTAATGATTCGACATATTTACAAGAGTCTTTAATCAGGCTCAAAAAATATACTATCTTTCTTTCAAAATTTTATCTCTCAGTCAATGTTGGCTGCTTTGTCATCTTCAGGTATTAACAATATACCTACTCATTAGGTTTCATAATTTTTTTCCGATTTATTCGCGTAGATGTTACGTTCTTCATAACACTACAATTATACCCAAATGCGGAGTTTTTTTGACCGTAGATATTATTATTAGATTTTTTTTGTTAGTGTTTGGTCAAGGAAGATCCAAAAGAATACAAATTAAAAAAAAAATGTAAATTAAAAATGTGTAAATGGGATATCATGAAGACGAGAGGGTTCGTTGTGTTACCAAGATCCCATTTCCATGACTGGCTGACTGATTCAATCCTAAAATGGGGTCTTGGTCACACAACGTCCCCTCTCGTCTTTTCCTGATAGCCCTGAAGATGGCTTACAATGAAAAAAAATTACTTATTTAAATGTAATTTAAAAAATACATATTTTTTTTAAATTTAAATTTTTGCATCTACCTTGACCGAGCTCCACAAAAAAAAATCTAATAATAACATGTTATATACTTTAGAAATAAGTTTTAAAAAAATACTTTAATAAAATGTAACTTTAAATAGCAAAATTTATTTTTTAAATTCTGTAGATAGACAGCTGACAGTTAAATTAGGAAAACTAAAAGAATTATTGAAAGATGTTACTACATTTTCTACGAATAAATAATTGAAATGAAAAATTTTCAAAAAAAAAATTTATAGTTTAAAGCAAATTTTAAAATTTAAGGAACAACCTCCATGATTGTTCACTCACTGTTTTTCGTCCCGAACATACTCGATCCTACACTAAGATTCCTTTCTATCTCAATACCTCCAACAAAACAGACAACAAAAAGAAATATTACCTTGACGTAGAAAGAATACAAATTCAGAAATAGTAATTACCTTTATTGCTTTAGTCTGTAAAAAAAAAATATACAAATAAAACGAAATTGCACTGTCTTACTGATTTTTAACGACGAAATTTTTGGTGGAGTTAGATAAGCAGATTGTACCCTTATTTTACTAGAGGTGCTACATTTTAAGGAACACGGCTTAATTAGGGATGGGAACCTGTGTCGGAGGCTAGAGACTTCTATTATTTCACAGGAGCAAGCACTTCGTTACCATGAAGTTGAACTTCACAGTCTTGTATATGCCAAGGTGATAGCTGAAGTTTCAGTACAAAAACATCACCAGTATGCTTGGGGGTTTATCTGGTGTACTCTAATAATCATACTAGGTAACAAGACATGAAAATATAGAAGCATTTCCAGAAGTGATAAGCACTCCATATCACAAATAAACGTCATACTTAACGAAAGCTTTACATTGGTAATCAGAATGCTATTCTTTATAAATACATGCTTCACAATACAATACATTGAATACCGCATTTGTCTTTTGACTTTAATANCGTCCAAGAACCAGCCTCTTGTTGAAAATGATGCCTTCGATGGAATTGGTGATGATGACTTGTAGACATCTCTATTTTACCTAATTCATAAATTTATACATATATATATATTTATATATTTGTGAAAATGAAAAAAAATTAAAAAATTTTCCAAATTCAATTCACGAATAGCAGCTACAAATTTATGAGTCTATTTGTATGTCACATTATTTTATAAGAACGGAAAAGATTGACTTTAAGATTTAATAAGTTACATAGGTCTCCTAAAAATAGACTGTGTCAGTATTCTCAAGTTGAAGGAGTTAGCTGAATCGATAGAGCGAAATAACTTCTATTCATGCAGTGAAAGTTTTGCTTTCTTACTTGATGAACAATTCATTTATATTAATACATAAAATTATAAAAGTTATAAAATGTTATGAACCTCAATAACCTTATTAATTATCAGAGTTACTTTTGAATCCAATAATTACATTTTGTGATCTTCTGAATACAGAAATAATGGTCGTGACATTCCGAGAAAGCCTTTATGAACACATTTTATTACTTATAATTTTTCACATTAAAAAAAAATACATTTGAGAAAGATATTTATTGGTGCAACTTCAAATGTTGTGCCTTTTTATTATTTAAATACCAAATCTATGTCTATAACTACAGGCATACCTTCTTACTATAGAAACTAAATCCATTATTTGGGTTTTATAGTATAAATCCTAAAATAATTTATTTTTTGTTGAAATGCAAACAATCCGGGAAAAAATGGGTTTAATAAAAGACCAAAATATATAATCGTGATATTTTTATCGTTTTCCTGGTAAAGAAAATATTATTGTAATACAACAGGTGTAAAGTGTATTTTTCTGAAGTTTATACTCAATTACTTTGTTACGAAAAAATCGAGTTAAGGAATAAATTTTGCAAATGTAGGTACGTTAATTGAGTGCTATCACACAATCTTTCTTCCCAGCTAGTCCAGAGCAAAGCTATGTGGTGATAACTTTCACCAACTATCAGCCTTGTTTAAAAAAAAAAAATAGTCATATACTCTGATTTATAATCATAAACAGTAAAATATACGCTTACTTTACGCAACACCTGCGTATCGGATAAAAATATACAGGCCTTGAGTATGTGAGGGATTAAAACGCATTCTCCACAACACAATGAAAATGGCTCCTG
This sequence comes from Oncopeltus fasciatus, assembly GCA_000696205.2. NCBI lineage: Eukaryota > Metazoa > Arthropoda > Insecta > Hemiptera > Lygaeidae > Oncopeltus > Oncopeltus fasciatus. The sequence continues at coordinate 204,740 of KZ808403.1, read as the reverse complement.
AAGTAGATTGCTATATTTATAGAGCTTTAACACGACGATGATGTTAAGTTAGCAGCTTCCTTGGGGCAGATTGATTTTACTGGTCTAAAATTACATGACATTGCTCAGTAGAGACATCAATGTTAGACGCTTACTCTACTTTACGACCAATAATCTTTCTTTAATAAACTATTTCAGTTAATTTCAATATAGAAAATAAAATATTTCAATTTATCTGATAAAAAGAAAACATAATCCCAGTCGACTATTCTTGTTTTCTGTTAAAATGTACTTAGAATCCTTCCAAATAATTGTTTTTCTTAATTTAGTTAACAGGACTTTCTCGGAAACAGAACTAAATTTTATGAGAAGTTGCGGGGGGGCCAAAATAGCTCTAGGGATCAGTTCGGATCTCGCGATCCTGGCGATGCGGGTTCAAATCCCCCCAGGACAAGCTTTTATCTATAAATAAAAGCTTGTACTGTGCTATGGATGTTTAGAAGGGAGTGGCAAACTATAGATATCCCTTTCCTTCACCATACTATGTGGTTAAATTGGAGGGAAACAGTAAGAAAAAAAAATTCTTAACATCCGAATTATTACACTTTTGTGCTTCGCAGAAATAATAGGTTTATTAATCATTAAATAAAACAGATTTAGAAATAGAAAATTTTCAAAATAACGTACATAATTATCAACTGTAAAACACTGTATTAAATCAAAAATTCTCAAGAATATGTTGCTTGTAAATTCTCCTTAGCTCTATGAATTTAACAATTAAAATGTATATCATAACAATATGTTGTTAAAATATCGTAATTATTTGCTACAGTCAAGGGAAACATTTTAAATTTTTATGAGGGTGAAGAAAATGAGTGAAAGTAACATATTGATTAACAAGGTGTTGACATAGTGTTGGGCTGTGGCGAGCACTTGACCTCCATCTGGGGAATTGAGTTTAGTTTGGAGCTCTGGACACGGTGTAAGAGAAAGAGGTGACGATGGCTCGTGTGACAAGGATGAGGCGGACACAGAAGGAGGGAGCGATGGAGAGTGTGTGTAGGGACGAGAGTGAGCGAGGAGATTACTTGCACTAGCCGTAAGAGAGAAGCATGGCACCCATTGGCATGGGTGAGGCGGACACAGAAGGAGGAAGCGATGGAGAGTGTGTGTGGGGACGCGAAAGAAACGAAGGGATTACTTGCGCTAGCCGTGAGAGAGAAGCATGGCGCTCATTGGCATGGATGAGGCGGACACAGAAGGAGGAAGCGATGGTGAGTGTGTGTAGGGACGAGAGAGAACGAAGGGATTACTTGCGCTAGCTGTGAGAGAGAAGCATGGTGCTCATTGGCATGGATGAGGCGGACAGAGAAGGACGAAGCGATGGAGAGTGTGTGTAGGGACGAGAGAGAACGAAGGGATTACTTGCGCTAGCCGTGAGAGAGAAGCATGGGGCTCATTGGCATGGATGAGGAGAACAAAGAAGGAGGGAGTGATGGAGAGTGTGTGGGGGCGAGAGAGAGAGCGAGGGGATTGTTGGTTCAAGCTGTTAGAGAAAAGCATTGATTCTAGCCAAAGGAAAAAGCGAATACTTTTCAGCATTTCAGTATGGGATTAATAAAACTTGGATTAGCGACTTTTTTTCATTTTCTCTTTCCTTAAAACTTGATACAGGTTTTTTAATATTTATTATTTCCTTTTAGATTTTAGGTCCTTTTTACTTAAGATCTACTGAATGATAACTTCCTGATGAAGGACATGTGTAATCTAAGCGAATAGCACTGTCGCTGACAAATATTTTATTTGATTTATCTTTTTCATTTAATTTTATTGAATATAACTTTTATCAGTAACAAGCTTAATTATAGCTCAAAACTAAACGAAAGGCATAAAAAACCTTTTTCTCACTTCATTTTGAATCAATCTCACATAATATTTGACTCAGTAGCTGCTATAAGCCTATAAACCCAAAAATTAAAATTTTCGATCATCAATCATAAATTGTTGGATTCTAATCTGGTACTTTGCTTAGTCCAATATTTACTATTGATCATGCTTAGTGATCAAAATTATCTTGCATTCCTCATTGATCCTACTTTGATGAAGCTATGGTGCGTTAAATAAAATATAAATAAATTAAAAAAATATATGTATACGTACACATATATATACATAAACCCCATAATTCTTGATATTTATCGATTGAAGATACACAAAATTAGAAAAGTGCGAAATAAGTTATTCTGCTTTAGGCTTAATTTAATTTTAATTTTTCGGAAATCACCGAAATCGCAAAATTAAAAGTTTATATTCTATCTGTTTCGAAAATTTAGCACAATTTGATAAGTTATTTCACGAGGCTAAATAAAGAGGTCAAATCCCACAAAATACCAAACGTTTACACATATTATTTTTGCCATTTTTAGAAATACTTTTTTGTCTTTTCTTCACTATTTGCACCTACAAGAGATTATTTTCAAATTCATAGAATCAAAATAATTTTAAATCATTTCCTATAATTTTAATAATAAATAACAATACAAATTATTTGTGCAAATAAAATATTGCAGAATAATTTAAAGCGTTCTTAATTTAACTTTAAAACCTTGCAAAGGTATTTACTCAACTTCATACTAAATTTACCAAGCGATTATAATGTTTGTGATTAATTTTTCCCGAAGATGACCAACAAAAGTTATAAACTCTATTCATAATTTAATAAGAAATGAAAATAAAATAAATAATAATAAATGAGCTTGGTATATATTTTTTTATATACACCTCTTCCCCAGAATCCTCCTTAGGCTTAAGAATAAAATATTTACTCTATAATAACATTTTGTAAACTCTATTATTATTAAATGTAGTTATTCAATTTAATCTCGAGGGAGATATGAGCCCTTTTTTATAATTTACTGCTGTTTATTTCCGTCCATCGAGGCTATTTTCTTTTCTTTTATATTTCATAAAGGTCGCTCAATAAATCTCCCGCGGATCTAACTTGACCCATTATTACGGTTGTTCAATAATTCTCTTTCACATTGTCAATAATATTCTGCTGACGGAACTTCTTTTCATCAATTCACAATAACACAAAACAAAACTTTCTCAGTTAAACAACACTATAACTAATCAACTAAAAATGTAAACAGTATAAATATTTATTTAGAAATGTTATTGTAGTATTTAGTGATAAATATCTAAGTATTATTAAAGTGAATTCTGTCAAACTGATTAAAGTATGAAGACTTCACATATTAAATGTAAATGTAAAAAAAAAAAAAAAAAATATGTATATTTTTAAATAACCATTTATCGTAAAAATGTTATTGCATATAAATGGTAGATAATTCGATTTTATACTTATTAGGATCAATAATGTTTTTTCGTAACAAATAGCATAAAATGTCATCTTTCAGTAAACTACCCACCCTCTTCCTGGGAATTACAGCCGATGGCTGAATTTATTCTAACATTCAACTAAATACTAAATTATGCTTCTATATTTTAAAAGATAAAGGGATACCCCAACCCTCTACGTTAAAAAAAAAAAAATTTCCATAATATAAGTTCTTTATAAAAATGTTATATTATATAAGTATTACATTTTAAACAAATTACGTTCTGTACATTTTTTCTTAAAAATCTATTATATAACGATCCTAAATGTTTAAAGTATGGGAAATATGGCAATATTTTTTTTTTTNGCCTTCTTGATCTCTACAATGCTTGTAATACTCCTACTGGCTCTAGCGTTAACAATGAATATATATATATATATATATATATATATATATATATAATCTAGTTTCCCTTTTTTTTTTTGCATGTAATAATTCAACAAAAGTATGAAACTATATTTATTTATAATCAAATTATTTTTATATAGTAATTGTCAAATATTATAAACATACTGAATGATATGACTATGAATGGAATTAAAATAAATAAAAAATGTTGTTTATTTAAGTTAGGAGGAGATTAGGAATTTACATTCCTAAGTTAATGTTACTTCCTCTGTAAGCTCAACCTTTACTTTAGCTGCCTTTTTATTATATAATACTTGCGGGGGCAGATCGAAATGAAAATTCGCTCTCGATCATCGGTATTCTCCAAATTCCTACAGAAATTTCTGAGGTTTCGTAGGCGGGTCGCTTCGCATAGCTTCGAAATATCTTTTCTCATGGAGAATAAATAATTTAATTGTGTATGTCACTACAGAAATATTTTTAAAAAAATTTCCCCAGCGAGTTCTTCATCATACTTTTTTTTTTTTTAAATAAAAGAACATTATAATAGGAGAATTTAGAATTTAGGCTTGGATTATTTATAAACTAATAAAGATTAGACTCCACGTCTCTTAAATTTTACCATTTATTACTTTTATCAGTATTTATATTTGCATATTACAAAAGCTGGGAGTCAAACCATTTTGGAATTTGTTTTCTTAAAAGCTTTCCTAAATAGGAAAATTTTGGAAAATGCTATAGAATATAAATATTAGGAAATTAAATTTTACGTATATTGTGTTTCATAAATTTTTTTATAGCTATTAACTATGAAGGTATTAAAATTTCTCCCTCTAAATCCAATCCCCTTCACTTTCTCCATCAATTTTTTGACTGATTTCAGTCAGTAATGAGATTATTATCTTGTTTCGTGTTTAAAAGAACATGCTAAATTTCTTTGCTAAAACCAAAAACTGTAGCCTTTTGAGAGTACTAGAAACACACACACGTAAATGTATAAACAAACATTAATTTGAGTTTCTATCGCTTTTGGTGTCTGGTATTTAGGGTCAAATAGGACGTGAAAATAATATTTAGTTTTCAATTTAATCTCATGTAAACATCATGATTAACTTACCCCCAAAAGTTGCTAAAAACAGTTGCTGCTATCGCCTGTACCCTAGAGGACTTTCTGTATCCACGACCTGAAGATAATTTGTGACTTAAGATTCAGACGTTTCGATATCCTAAAAAATTGTGAGTATCTATGTACTTTGAAGTACTCGCCCTGAATGTTTCTGTTGCCTCATAATTTTAAACTGATCCCTCACGAAAAAACAATGTATACCTAAACGTCGTTAGATATTCATAAATACATTATTTTAAACTGCATGTTTTATCTACCATTGGCGAACCCAACGTTTTCCACGATCGAAAACTCTCAATTTTTTTTTCATATTGATTGTAAAAAATTAATAAATGATTTTCAGCAAACATAACCTATATTTTATTTACGCTCTTAATCTTTTACATCATGGAAACATGTTAAAACTATGGCTGACAACTATTGCAGGAAGAGTAGAAGATTTCCCAGAAGAACTGTTCCAAAAAATATAGAATTTTTACAGTAATCACTCAAAATAATTTAATATAATAATAATATATATTATAATAAT
>KZ808403.1:158762-173600 GCA_000696205.2 Oncopeltus fasciatus | reverse complement strand
TTATTATAATTTTATCAATTTATTAATATTACAGTTTAATAATGGTGTAATATTTTTAAAAAAATATACCACTAAGTTATATATTCTTAATTCACTGCACGTCCTCCTTCAATAAACTTCAAGGGTGATGAGATTTCAACCATACGAGTAATACAAATTTGAAATAAAAATCAATTTAATTATATTGAAAAGCACCTTTTATTAAATTCATGATCAATATTTTAAAGTTAATAAAACCAAAAATAGAGCACATATTTGATGGCGAGTTTTAAATATGATAGTTTTCTTTTAAATTCTTTATTTTTATTTTTTAATTACAGAATCTACTAACACATTAAAGAACATTATTCATTCATTGTTTCTAGTGCTTTTATTTATTTTTCGGTCAATTGTGATCTTTAAAGCGAGTGCTTGAAGATTACAAGAGAGTTACGTTTTATGCCCTCTGTATAAATAATAATAAAAGCCCCTAAATTTCCATTGGTGTTTATTTGACTTCAATTCTCTACGAATTATAGTGAAAACAATAAAATAAAATAAAAGAGAGTGAAATTATTAATTTAAATAACAATTTATCATTAGCCAATAATAGTTAAAAATGTAAATTATAATTGTAATAATTTATATAAATTAAGCTATGTTATTTATAAAAGAGGCTGGCTTGGTCTGTTGTTTCAGAATTGGTCACTTATTGGTAACGACCAACTTATTTATATTTGTAAAACCCGCACGACCGCTAGGAATCACTGGCTTAGCTCTCCTTGGCATGCTTTATTTTTAGTTCAAGGCCTCGTTTATGGCCAACTTACGTGAACAAATTCAACCACTTTATTCAATTAATAACATTCCACTAAATTTATTTAAAAAACCTACCTTGACATAAAGAATATTTATGAATGATCCTTAAGAATTAGCATACTAAATATTTATTTTAATTCCTTCTAATAATTTCAGCTTCTCAAGTTAAAAGTTATATATATTTGTTACAATATGTAATAACTTTGATAAACAATTAAAATTAATGATCAAATGTTAATTTTAATTTTACAATCTGAAAAAAGTTTAATGCGCAATCTATCTTCATCAAGTAAAATTGTGTACTGATAAATATTTTTCCAAAAAGATTTTCTATTTTTTTTTTTATGAAAGAAGTACTTTTGGCAATTTCTGTGTAATTTTGGTAATTATTTCAGTATTGAAATTTAAGAATATTCTTATATTAATATATAATATAATATATAAATGCTTTTTAGTAAGGAACACTTTTACATTTTTATAATAAACAAATCTTTGTTTTGTTTTTCTTCACCTGTGAAGTTATTGCTTTTAATCTGTCTTTTCTTAATGTAAATAGAAACGAAGTGGAACAACACAATAAAAAATTATAAGCTCTTATTCTATAATATGGGGATTCAAAAACAATAATAAATCAATTCAAAATTGTATAGTTTTTTTTTTTTACTTCATTCATATAGTTCTCCTGCTCATGGTCAAAATCGACAATGTATAATATGTTGAAATCAAAATACAGCTTTTAGTATATTTTAAATTATACAATAGAATAAAATGATATTTTAAGCCTCCCCAAATATTGAATTCCTCCATTCTTGCAAACCTTGCAGAAATATAAAATTCATTTAACAAATTTCTAATTATAACTTGAGTGGTTATTACTACTACTAGCTTTGGCAATAACACCCCCTACCATCAAAAGAAATACTTTAACAAATAAAAGACAACTTGTAACAAAATTTGTAACAATGAACTTTGAGATATGTAAATAACAAATAATGTAATAATTTAAATGTCTTCACTTTCTCGTCTTACCAATGACTAACTAATCACATTACTATTACTTATTACAAATTATTTTAGCCTGATTTTCAAGCAATTTAGAGAAATTAAAATTCAGAATGAAATCTATCAAGCAGTTCCATATATCAGAGATCAATATGTCGGACCCTTTAATGAAAACGAAGCAAGAAAATTGTGTCTAAGCAAACGCTACTGCTCTCGTATCTTGTTGGCTCGTAACAGCTGTATCATTATATCTAATGAACCTCCACCTCACCCTACCTCTATCTGCCCTACATCAACAAAAATCAATCAGGCAGGGGTACCGTAAAATTAGAAGACCTCCCGTGAGTAATGAAGAAAACGCATAGATAATTTTACCCTTAAATAGGATGAAGCTAGCTAGCTTCTAGGGATTGCAGGGTGGAATGTGCAACCCTCAAAATTCTATATAGAGTTATATAACATACTATACTCTATAGTATATAACTCTGTATTACTTTCATACGCAGTAATTAAAGATCTTTCCTAAAATGCGTATTCCATGTATTAAAGAATTAAATTTTTCACCAATTACAGTTTTCTTCATAAATTAATTCCAACATAAACATTATAACCTATCACACCAACTTAATGATAAAAATATCATCTTCGAAGACTGATAACTTTAATTGTGAAAATAATTGATAACCACCAATACATCATGAAGAATTTTACACTTGGTTTACGGCATCTTCTGCTCTTTTCACTGACGAAATAAGTAAAAAATACCAACTAAATCAAGTTTCTGTCCTCGATTCCAAGCCCTTTATTAACAAATATTTTGAAATTTTTGCATATAAATTTGCTTATAAGTTTTAATTAATAAGAGGCAGGACAAGGTATATTTTAACATTTTTGGGATGATTCCACAGAAAATTTACTTCTAATGGCAGTCAGCTCATGGATCTTAACATCTCCATTTTTCACTTCTTTTATTTCCTTCGTTTAATTCTACTTTATCCATACACTCAGATCACCCAACGGACTATAACTTAAATACCAACTCCATGTATTTTTTTAATTATTATTTGACATAGCATCTAGCTTAACTCCTCACCAGCAGACTCCCTCATGTCACCGGATACCTATATGTAAATTATGTTGTATATATACATCAAAATATATTTTCTGAATACATACATACAATGTCAATTTAATTTAATTTTCACCTTACTCGCTACTTATGTTAATATTTGTTAATCTTGCATTTTATATTCCTTTACTTAAATTTTTCATATCATTAGTTGATTTCAGCTAAGCTAGCATTGTTATACAATTTAAGACAACAATTGTTGGTCTAAATAAAATATACAAAAATAACATATATTTTGTCGTATTTATTTTTGCCCTGATTCATTCTAAAGGTTTCCATTTACGACCAACTTACCTGAAATAAATTGTCAAATCTTTATACTAAAGCAGCACAATTGTATAAGAAGATAATAATATGTAAACAACACATAAAAATTTTCACCAAATTAATAAGTACTATATTCCGCGTAGATAAAGTTTTATGAGTTAATTATTCATTATTGATATATCTACATTAAATTAATTCATTTTGCATCAAATTTAGATTAAGCTATCTTTAGTTATAATAAGNATTTTATAAATATTATTCAATTTAATAATACTATTCAATAACTTATCAGACTTGTCTCGGTAGCATAAATGGAAAATGCACCGGCCCGGATAGCAGGAGATCGAGGTTCGAGCCCTGGCTGGGACAGTTAGATTTTTTATTCTGTTCCCTTGCACTAAAAATTGTTAAAACTGTTATTATTTATAAATTGGTTTTAAAAAGAAAATAATTCCGATAACCAAGTTACGTAGGTGGTTGCTATTGAAATAGCAGCTTCATATGGAATTCTGTGAACCCTTCTAATGAATTGGTATAACGAAAATTCTGTTTTCTAAGAGCAGCGTAATTCTTCTCCCATTTGTGAGGATATTTCTGTAGAGCTATGTATCAATCAACTTATGTTGGAATTTGAACTATGTTAATTAACATAAAAACATTTATTAACTAAAATACCTGCCATATTATAATATAATTATAAGTAATAAGATGGTGATTAAAAAAAAATTATATAAAGCATTACTATCAATAGAAAATAATTCAATTACGTAGAAGTACTTTAGGAAAATGTTAAAAAGCAAAATTGTATTGCAAGTAGCGAAATTCATGCCACATGTAAGCGGGTCAGCGTATACGAGCCTTGGCCTGCCTTGAGGTCACCTTCCAGGGAGTCCTGCTTGTAAACGCCACCAAGTCGTAGTTCCAACTTTATTCTTCTAACAAGACTAAACCATTAAACCACACACACATCCCGTTTTTTTTATGAAATAATATTTACAAGTTTCCCTACCAGGGAGCGCTTTAGTCGGAGCGTTAGTGTACCTCTGTCTGAAGCGTTTTTCTGGGAGCTAATCCCCCCCCCCCACTCTCCCGGTTTGATGAGATCCGTTAGTGTACAAATGACAACTATTTTAGGGACTAAGCCCATATAGAAAATTAGAAGTCCATCAAGAATAGCGAGGGTTTTGAACATGATTGATCTGTTCGTGAAACTAGTCGATTTGTGGCCGAATGCATGTATTGGAGTGCATTTTGTAGGAACAGGTCTAAAAGCAAAAAAAAAAAAAAGTACGACTAAGTATTGTCTCTCTCTCTCTCTCTCTCTCTCTCTCTCTCTCTCTCTATATATATATATATCAGGTTCACAATAATTAATATCTTATCATTCATGTTTTCGAACAGCTGAAAACATTGTAACACAGCAAAAAAAACCAAAAAAAAAAACCAAAATGTATTCTTGCCTACCTAAATATTTATAAAATACGGATAACACATTTGTAATAAGTACGCATCCTTATAACCTATATAAATAAGCTCATTGCAATAGGTTAATTTGACAAAAAAGAATATTTAAGAATATTATTATTGAAGCCTAATGATACACAATTCGGTACGTATTTTACAGAAGGGTCGCTTTTGAATTTCTCAATGTAGCCATAGGTACGACTATTGCTCACGTGGGGTTTTATTGATAAATAAAATCCTTTGCTGAAAAAATGAGTATTTAGAAAAGAATCCTACAAATCCTACAAAGAAAGTGATCCTAGATATTCTTCTCTCATGATCCTATATGTGGTATACTGTATGCGGTATGTGTGGTAACAAAAAAATAAACTTTGCCCAAACATAGTTATTACGCATTGACAAAACTTTTCAAATTTTTGAGTTGAATTTAAACTTTAAGGTGAATTTTAATATATATTACATATATAAATATTTATTTATAATTAAAAATTAACTAGGGTGGTTGAGTATTTCTCTTTACTTATTTTTACTCGTTTGGTATGGGCATTAATGACAGTAAATTTCCCATTTATTTTCTTTTTCTCAATTTATCGTCAAATATGTCATTAGCTCTTATTTATATCCATCTTTAGTTAGGTCTGGAAAATGTTGATACAGCGCTGTTATTGCCTCAATGATATTCCCAAATGTCCCTGTAAGTTATTCTTCTTATATATAATAATAGTTATAAACAAAATTGCAATTTTATACTTTCTCTGCTGGAATCACCATAAACATGGTATTATGTACATTTCTCTCTGTAGGAGAGTTTAATATCTCGCTGAGCCGCTATCGAATATCATTAAGGCCTTCTATTTAAGCAGAAGAGGGGGCCTATTATTCAAATATGACTAAGTAATTATGCCCCATCTCTCAGGTCCCGGAGGTCTAACCCAGGACCCACATAATTTAGGGGATAAGGGCTTGCTGTACAACACCGAGAATCTTGTAAACTATAAGTTCCCATTAAATCTTCGGAAAGAGCAAAGATAGAAAAGTAGTTTTTTTGTTTTACAGTTAATGCGAGGAAATAGAATAAAAAATCTAACTGTCCCAGCCAGGATTCGATCCTAGATTTCCGTCTTTTTATTCTATTCCCTCGCATTAACTGTTTAAAATTTACGTGGGATAATAAATCACAACTAAATTAATATTTATAAATGAAAATAAAAAGCAAATAAAAAGAGTCGATAAATAGCTAGACAATGTCAAAGACGGTGTCTTTCTCGTGGGTTAGGCTCTCGCTAGTGTGCTGGGAATTAAGTTATCTGGCTCGTCCAGGTCACCAGTGGTAGCATTCGTGCCCGCAAAGAAGGAGATCCAGGTTCGACTCCTGGCTGGGACAGATAGATTTTTTATTCTATTCCCTCGTATTAATTGTATAAAATTTACGTGGGATTATAAACCTAAACTTAATTAATATTTATTGTATTTTTTTTAATGAGATTTTCCACAGACAATACAGCTTGGCACCGTGACCTGTGCAGTAAAAAATATTTTTATGTACTTTACATAAAACATAATTTGTGTTTATGTGAGCTTTTAATTGTACCGTAGCGCTTTCAGTTTTTTAAATGTGCGTGCTAACAACTCAAATCATTCAAGAAATGTAAGAGCTAAAAAATTTTTATAATAACATTTTTTAATTTGATTACAATGAACTGAAAAAATATGACAAAATTACTATGGCAAAAGGAGAGAAGGTGACCAATAACACCACACTCGAATATGACACCACTCACAAATAATATGTTTACATTATACATTTTATCTTTTGAATAATGAAACATTTTATTTTATAAGTTTATACTAAATCTTTGTTTATTTTTTCTACAAACGCTTAATAAATGATACTAAGCGCTCCAGTTGAGCTCTGCACTCTGAGATGTGACCATAATCCTCCCTCAAAGTTTTCTACCGCCCTCTGATGGTGACTTATAAGTTTAGTCAATACGTCGGAATTATTAAAATAATTACCTAATAATTTTTGGCTATTTTATTTTTCTCATCCTGCTCAAAACCCCGACCAATTCTCCAGTAGAAGGATACTAAGGAAATTTATTTTTAATGGTTGGCGAGCCCCACTTTTTTTTTTTTAAATTACATTAAAATTAGTAATAAAATATGAATTTTTTTTTCTTTACTGAACTAAATTCATTCTTAATGCATTAATCTTCATTTTTAGGTATTTTTCAAATATACCAAAAGTAAAATAAGATGAGTGGTTAATCAGGAATTCGATCTTGGAAGATGAAGAATCAGAAATAGATGTGTAAACAAAACAATTTTTTTTTTTGTTTCGACTTAATTTTCAGGCCTCCATCAGGGCATATTGAGTAATGGGGAGAGAGAGACTCCATCTCAACACTAATTAAATCGTAATGATGAAGTAATTTTCAATGACTGAACCCTTGACTTAATAAGTTTAAATGTGATACTTGATGTTCTGAATTCTTTGACATAGGCTACTAATAGAGAAAACTTCAAATTTAAAACAAATACTAATTCTCTACTTATAATTGTATTTAAATGCGCGTTTCTCGATAAAATAATATTAAACAAATAACTAAATAACGGTTTTAGTTTTGGTATTTAATCTCACGGTAAATTTCCTGCAAGAAATGCAAGGGAGTCAGAAAATAAAATCTAACTACCTCAGCCGACACTTGAAGTAAGATTTTTTTTCTAGCTCCATTTTGCATTTCTTGTATGAAATATAATGTGGGATTAAATATTACAACTAAAATCATTATTTAAAAAAGAAATATAGAAAAAAAAAACGAGAGTTTAACAAATAGCAAAAAATGTTTGCTCTATCGATTATAAGACGATATATTCGTTTTACTTGGGGGTTTAGACTCGGAGTAAAGTGAGGGGGGCTGGAGAGATATCTAGCCTGCTTCGGTGGTGCAGTAGTCAGCATACTCACCCGAAAAGCAGAAGTACCGGGTGAGGTAGTAAGATTTTATTTTTCTGGGTCCCTTGCATTTTTTGTATAAATAACTAAATATTTCTATAAGAAAATAATGCCTTTCTCTTTCTCGTCATATGATTACGTTTGATGTAACGAATTCTCATGTACTGCGTTTAAAAATATGGTAGTAATTCTCTATCCTTCCTCGAAATTTAATAGGTGCTGAGGAAAAGCACAGTGGTGTCCGATTATCTCGGGAATTTGAATGGAATAAAGGGTATAGCGTAGGGGATGTAGTTGCATTAGTCAAATATAGATTAGCCCATTAGACATCCCAGTGCCCCCTGAGGGGAGGACCTTGGGTTCAGCTCTAGAGAGCGACCCAGCTCTGTAATATTAATTGTAGGCAATAAATGTTGCAGAGGCCAGCTATGAAAATTTAATAAGTCCCCAGTCCGAAGGGAAGGGGGGAGATCTCAAGACACTGCCCTTCCTACAAGGCCACTTCCTCCATCCATGTTTATTAATAATTCAACACCCTCCTTCCACCCCCACCCTGCTCCCACTTACATATAAACTGTAAGAGTGTGTCCTCCCACTCCTTACACTGTGTCCTCTGCCACGCAGGCTCCTTTCCAATTCCTCTCCCCACCCCATTCGGCGGACGGTGGACTTAATGTGGTATTAATTCGGCCTCCAGGACGCCCTGGACAAATAACCCTCCGGACTGGCTGTCTCCGCCCTAGCGGTTACACAAAACCAGAGGCAACGATGTCACTGGGACTAGAAGATCTATGACCATCCCTCTAAATTAATCATGACAATTCTACACTTCCACATTCACCCTTGCTTTTTACCCCCTCGAAACAACTCTTTTTTCTTCTTTGTTTATAATTGAAAATTGCTTTTTCAAAACGAAGATAATCATATTAGAAAATATTATTATATATTTGTAGATATCTCAAATTACTTGAAATTTTTCATAAATTTTAACTACTAAATGTTTTATTATTTCATTTTTCATGGAGTAAAAATTTAATATTCTAATTTTATTTTGATCAATATAATAGCTCTATAAAGACTTTGCACAATACCAACCAAATATGGAAGAAACTGTAAGTCTGTGAATGATTGATCCGCCAATGAATTTTGTCTGCCGAGCTTCAGAAGAAATTTATAAAAACAGTTTATGTATTTCTTCTTCCGGGTTGGACCGTGTCAAATTGTTGTTATTTGACGAGCATTCGCACATCATGTGATGGCTTCTTCAGGGCTTAAAATGTATTCTGATGAATGAAATCATTCTTTTCAGCCCTGAAGACGCCATCACATGATGTGCGAAAGCTCGGCAAATAAGAACAATTTGACACGGTCCAACCCGGAAGAAGAAACGGTAAATATATAAACTGTTTTTATAAATTTCTTCTGTGACCGTCGAAGCCTACGTGAACAACAGTTTATATAATCTAAACCCTTAATAGTCAGTTTTTTTTAAGGTCTACTTTATTAAATTCAGTTTAAATAAATATATACTTCATTTTAAAACTACTGAAGTAGAACATCCATCAAAAATATTTGTTTTTTTAACTAGAAAAGGTCTATTACTTTTTACTAAAAAAATTAAAATTAAAATAGCATTTAAATTAATTAGAATTAAAAAAAAATGACTAGAAATTGTAAAATTGAATTAGCGTTTCAAGGTAGTTGCAGACAATTGTTTTTAAAAACAACGTAAATCAAGAACATAAAGACACTTCAGAACCACGTAAGTTACAATTTTTACGTGTTTTGAATTAAGTCTAATATATTTCTCAAATGACCATTTTCATGTTTATTTATATTTTTATTTCTATATAGTAAGACTATGGAAATGAGGTATTATTAAATAAAGATAATTTAAAAAATAAATTTATTTCTAATCTAATTAAGTTGTGCTCTAGGTGTAAGGGTGAAAACGAAAAAACCAAAAGAAGGTAAGGTAGGTAGGATCGGGTTTAGGGGCGATCAACTCAAAGATTATTACGCCCACATCTCACATATCCCCAAAAGAAGGTAATAATGCTCTTCTAGTATTGCGCCCTTAAGATGCATCTTATACAGATGCATTAATTAAATGCAAATTAAATTTAAGAACATTCAGTAAGGGTAATATTCCCTAGATAGACGCTCAGATCTGCGTTGGTGGGTGAGTGAGCTCTGAGCAGTACCATCTGACCCGGAGAATCGGAATGACGATCCACTAAAACACTAAATGACAAACACCCCACAGAAAATATCTTGACGGATAGGACACAACACAAGAAACATCCCCTGATCATGAAGAAGGGCTCAGGGTAACCAGTAACGGATTATTATGAGGTTCTCGAGGAAGCTGTTGAGTCAAATCCATCGACAGGTACTCGGGAACTTGTCAAGGATTCTAGTGTGTCGAAAGATACTGTCAGTCGCCATCTACTCTTCATAGAGAAGGGGAAAAAGAGCAGTAGACTGGACCACCACGAACCTACACCTCAGTAAATAGCTAAGAGATACGAAATAGTGAAAATTTATTAAACCTCTTCATGATAAGAGACTTTAACAGAATGTTGTCAACCGTTATGAAAAGTTGGTTTTTTAGAACAATCGGAATACCCGTAAGTAACAACTAGATCGCAGTCAAACTGCTTTTCCTTTCACTTAATTTAGACAATTTGGAAAATAAAATCTATACTGTGCGTTCATAAAATTTTGAAGCTGTAATTCATCTTGAGTCTGTTCCTGATGGACGCTCTAAGTATAAAATAGGATTAAAACATTTACAGTCCTTGAAATTCTTGGATTTTATATAACAGTTATTTATTTTTATACACCCTTTTAATAATAATACCTGTATCACTTTAATCTAATACAGACAAACAGGTAGTGATAGTGATTCTTTATTTACTGCTTATCTGGAAATGAGGTCTATCAATTAATTACTAGATTAAAAAAATTAATAATAACTTTAAGTAGGAATCAAGTAATAGTAAAAGTTAATATTAATACTCACTATACTATAGATACTCGCTATAACAACTTAAAAAAAAAGAAATAAACAGTAAGTGTAAATCGAGTAAAAAACGAAGAAAAGGAAGTAATTAGCTAACGAGTAAGATCTCTAAGATGATATCGGACTTGCAAGTACAATACAAGTACAGGCATATTCATTGACTTATTCGACTACTATGCATTCTAAGATTAGGTAATGAGATAGTTGTACAAAATAAATAAAACTAAATATAATAGCACCATTAATATTAATTAGTAATCTTTTCATTTATCGATAAAAGCTTGCCCAAGACGGGATTTGATCCCGCAGCGCCAGGTTTGCAAGATCCAAACAAATCTCCAGGGCCCAATAATACTAATTTATTTATCTGATTTGCATTTACTACTTATTGCCCTTTTAATTATTTATAGATTTGTTAAATCCTTCTCTCTCTTTCTCTATCTCTCTCTCTCTCTCTCTCTCTCTCTCTCCGTCCCTTTCTCTTTCTCTCTCACTCTCACTCTCTCTCTGTCCCTTTCTCTCTCTCTTTCTCTTTCTCTCTCTCCCTCTCTNGATATATATATATATATATGCTCTCATTCGGATAACTCAAGTGAAATAACTTTGTTCTTATGGCTTCTCAATATTTATCTTTCATATATTAAATATATTTTAAGAAATTAGTTATACGAGTGTTGTCGTTTAAAATGCAAATTGAATTATTAAATGGTATTTATCAAGAGTTATTCATCGTAAAAGTTTCATCATTCACAAAATAAATATAATGGAATGAATTTTCTTCACTTCACTGGTGGATAGTATGCCTTCAATTAACTTTTAGATGAAATTAATCTTATTACTCTTAAATTCTAATAAGCTTACTAAACATATAAAATTTTTAGAGACTATTGTTGGATGAATTTGGGAATAGCGTCTCTCGCGCTTCACCGCCCGCTAGGACCCTCTAAAAGCTTGGTGCCCATGTGGGAAGATGTGGGGCGAACGGATAGACGTAAAGAAATACGACTATTTTATGGCTGTTGCCAGGTCGGGTTATGACGTCGGCTCTGAGATAGCCATCCGTCCAGCCACCGTAATAACCCTTTGCCCAGAGAGAGAGAGACCACCTAACTCCGAGAATCGTCTCCCTTCTTCGTGGTGTCCTCTGGGGTAGGAGATCTGCAGTAATGGAACACATATATGCCGGCTTTTATGCCTTTGATTGTCCAGAATCGGTTACTCACAGTACACGTGTAAAATTCTTATACCCAGAGACAATACTGTTTGATATGATTGAATATAAAATAAGAAAAAGTTAAACATATTACTCATTAAATTATACAATCTGGGTAAAACCACTTAGAAAAAATGCAGTATGGTATACCTCAGCAAACTATAAAAGATGAAAGAGTAGGAAAAGTGCGCAACATTCACAGTTACATTCATCAATATCTTCTTTTACATAAAATTTTATGTATTATTAAATACTTAAAAAAAATTTCTCTTATTATTTGTCCATTATCTAGAATTTAATATAATATATCTTATTATTTAACAAAAGCCATATACAAATATTAAAGAAAATGAGAGGAAGAAATTAATGTTAATTCAATTTGATTTTTCACTTAACTCTACTTTACTCCTCCAATTACAGTAAGAATTAATTTGTTCAATAGTTGACAGTTTAAAATCTAAATACTGGACTTAATTTCTTTATTTTAAAAATAATAGGACTACGTTAGGATTACCTTAGGGAGTAACGCTAAAAAATAGTTTTTGAAATATGTTTCTTAATATTAAAAACACATATTAAGAAACATCTCGAAAACTGTCTTTAAAAAAAAATTAAAATCACTTTGTTTCTATAATTTAAAAAAAAAAATTGTATTTTTGTGTTATGATTCTATGAAGCTTTTTTTAGCTCTATTAATAATTTTTCAATTTGCTTTTTGTTAGCTCCTTCGCTCTTGTTTTTTTTTTTGTTATTAACTGATTCATCAAAAGAATTGAGTTTTTAAGTTGAAATAGAGAGTTTTTGTTATTAGTAGAGAATTGGTCAAGGTTGACCGAACCCCAAAAAAAGCACTTCTACCAATATTGACTTTTTGTTTCAAATTTACAAGCACCATTTATTGTTGAAATGCACAGATTTTTAACTTTTCATAAAATGAGTGAGATATATTTCACAAGTAGCCTATTATTTCCCATGGGCATAGATTAATTTTCTTACATGAAATATGCTTGTTATTACTTAAGCACATCAATTAATACGCTTCTGCAAGGAAAATAACATCCTAAAGATGAATACTTTCAATACACCCCAATTAAGGTAATTCAGGAGCATTTGCATTTATGGGCAAAGGCAATTTATATTAGCACTATGGCGTGAATTTAATATATAAATCGAGAATCTGAAAATAATGGTCCGTTCTAATATGTTTGTGAGTCTTATGAATGTTTTGCAATTACAGTTATAACCTAGAAGTTTTCTTTAGCGCATTTTTGAATGAATTTAATAAAGCTGTATTTTCATTCGGAATTGTTGACTCAGATTCATTTGATCACCACTATTGACTTTTTTGGAGATGCTTCATCTAAAAAAAAAAAAAAAGACACCACAAATGATATTGAATAAAAAAAAGAATAGGTTTTTTGTTGCAGCGGGCGTAATCTTTGGTTTAGAGTGATGAAACTCAAAATATATGTGTTTATATATATACACACACATATGGTGTTCATTTTAAGCTGACTCAAATACATATCCTGCTTAAATGGTGATTGATCTGAGCAAAAATTCAAGAGGCGAAATTGGCACTTCATCACCTCTAGGGTCAGAGTGTGTGACATGTTCTTAGATTGCTATGTGTGTAAGTGCATCATGCCCATCTCAAAGTAGAGGTTTACAGATGACCCCCAATTTAAATATATATACTCATTTGAGTGAGAATGAAAAGGTGAGTTTGTTACAGAGTGGAATCAGACGAATAGTTGTGGGGATTATGTGAAAGTGAGAGTAATAGTGTTTTCCTACTAATGTTTAGTTTTGAAATGAAACTAAATCTAGATTTGTTAATTGATAAATATATATTCTATAAGTGTAGGGGATTGCATAAGACAGAAAGTTCAGCTACTTCTATTCATCAACTATGATACTGAGGAATTCGTTTAGTTTATACAGCTCCTTTTGAGGACAGATTTTTTGTTTTTTGGAATTCTTTGTNCATAAGTGGTAAATGCACCGGTCCGGATAGCAGGGGATCCAGGTTCGAGTCCTGGCTGGGACAGTTAGATTTTTTATTCTGTTCCCTTGCACTAAAAATTATCTGAATTTAATAAACTTATTCTGTTTGCTAAGATAGTTCCCATCTCAAAAATAGTAAGCAAGAATTTTTAAAAATGTTACAGTAATTCTCAAAATTCCCATCGATCTTTGAACAAAATTTGACTAATTAGAGACTTGGTAAGATATTGGACAATTGAAAATGCATAATTGCAGATTAAAATTTAGATATCGAGTGCTACTTTGACAGAAATATTGCCTTAAAACTGTGAACTATTTGAAATTACATAAAATTATGGATTCAAGTTGTAGGAGCTTATGTTCTGGATTTTAGCTTGTGCAGCATGAAGCACGAGTGTCAAGTTGCTGTAGAGTCTCGAATGAAATATGTGGGACGTTCCCGCGTCACACTTCCAGGGGAGGAGGGGCAAAAAAAGCGAAAGGGAATAGCCGAGAAAAATATTCTCAAGTTCCTAACGGCCATTTATCATCGTTTGTCTGATTTATGGTCTATAAAATCCACAACTTCACAACAGTGTGCCGAATCAACTTACTAATATTCACAAGTGAAAATGTTTTCTGGAAATTCAAATCCAGATCCAGTGTGATTTACGTCTACTCTTACTTCGTTTTGTATTTTTTTTTGTGTGTGTTTAAAAAAAAATACATTCTTTCAGTGGAAAATTTCAAAGTTATGAAGATAAATAATATATGGCTAATTTATCTAGAACTGCACTAATAAAAGAAAGAAAAATGACAATTATATTTTTGTTCTGCATTTCTTAATAAAGAAAATAGTAGTTTCAGATATTTCTAGCAGATTTTCTTCAAAGGAAATCAAGGTGCCCGTGTGACATAAAAAAGTTTCTTTAATCATTCAAGGATCCAGCACAGGAGAAGAGAAAGATAATTTTGCGACAAATGTCATTATATATATA